>VOPJ01005547.1:0-37500 GCA_014673585.1 Semibalanus balanoides
TAGGTCCAGCACCACATCTGGCGACATGTCCATCAGCGCAGGATGGACTACCATCGGCTACTAGGGAAGTTGGAGTCTATCTCCGGCTGTCACTGACGGCAGTAGCGGAGCAGCGAAACGACATTACATGCCGATTGGACGAAATTAGAGTATTTCCTTCCCTTAATGGAACCATCGCAGAGCTATTTTAATTTTAGCATAACGACACAAAAGGCTTAGCTCGCCAAGGTGTGACCGCAGGATGTTGTTTATCTGCAAAAACAGTTACTAAATGTGGGTGTAATATGCTGTTAACGCGGCTTTATATACAGTAACAAAATCAGAAGAAAATTGGTGCGAGTCCAGTGTGTAACGACGCTCTCCTCATTTAGTAGTAACTCAAACAGTTAATTTTTATCACAATTCCCACTTCTTTCCGTTCATCGACATAATATAACAGGTCATTTACTTACCTATTGGGTCTGATTTGATACTAATGGACTCCCCAGATAACAAGCAGTATGTCCCAGTTTGTTTTGCCTCTCTCGCTCTACTGGAAATGAAATCGCTGTGTTTTTGAAATTCGCGTAAACTCATAGGTTATAGATGGTGTACGGCTAAGAAGCATTACAACTCAAACCCCGCAAGCAAAACATGCTCTGATGTCAAAATAAATGCCAGATTTCGGAATCAGGCATACAAATAACATCTTTTCGCACTATGCCATTCTTCAGATTTGAAAGTTGAAAAGTACGGCCCGCCCTAGTGCATCAGACGGCTACAAAAATGGCCTGGCATGTCTGGCGCACTAAAAAATTCACGTATGGCGCCTGAAGAAGGCCTCCGTTTTTCGGAGAAGAAAATAAATCACCGCACTAACGCTTATATTCCGGCACAATTTCTTTAGTGGCGGGCTTAAATAATGCGTTAAAAGCCCCGAGTCTGTTGGCGTGCCAGCTTCGTGCAAAATATTCAAAAATTAAACTCATCAAATATTTCAGTAGAATATGAATAATACATCAATTGGTGATGATAATTACTGAAAAGAAAAAGGTGTTTTGCGTCATTTGAATGTATTTGTATTGCTGTATTTTGCCATTGTTTGCCTTGGCCTTGCCATAGCGGGTGCCGCGTATTGAGTTGGCTGTAATCTTCTGTCATGTTCTCATCTTAACTTCATATAGACGATGTTGATTCTTATCGCATACCCTTGTTGTATTTAACCTTTGCCCGAGCGCTTCATAGCGTTGTTTTCTAGTACCCAGTATTGCCAGTTTCGTGTCCTAGTTTCCCCGCTGCCAACTTGCTCAGTCAGTCAGAGCGTCACTCTCACAGCACTCGTTTCTCGTTCCAGGTATGTACCGGCAACGGTGGAGGGAATCACCCCTCAGCAGAGAGATTGGTGCCACTTGGCTCTGCTGGCGGTAACGGTGAGCGTATTATACCATTCCTACGGCACGTCACCGGCGTACGTGGCGAGGCTTCACGGTACTGTTGCCGGAAAACTTATCTGCTTTGTTTTCTCGGTAGAGAAAGGTTGACGGGAATCAATAGTTGTGGTAAACGAGTGCCATGCTTTTTAGATGACGCTCGGATCATATTATTCAGCATCATACTGATATGCATACATTATTGTTTAAACGGTGAAGATCCATGGTTTCTTGTCCCTTGCATTGACTCGTTTACGTTGTCGTCCTGCGGCTCGCTAATACTCCTGACCCGCCAGGCCGGTCGCCTGTACGCTAACTCCCCATTCTTGCCCCTTGCATTGACTCGTTTACGTTGTCGTCCTGCGGCTCGCTAATACTCCTGATCCGTGGTTTCTTGTCCCTTGCATTGACTCATTTACGTTGTCGTCCTGCGGCTCGCTAATACTCCTGACCCGCCATTCTTGTCCCTTGCATTGACTCGTTTACGTTGTCGTCCTGCGGCTCGCTAATACTCCTGACCCGCCAGGCCGGTTACGTTGTCGTCCTGCGGCTCGCTAATACTCCTGACCCGCCAGGCCGGTTTACGTTGTCGTCCTGCGGCTCGCTAATACTCCTGACCCGCCAGGCCGGCTGCCTGCGGTCGATTGCTCCGTTCCCTCTGCATCTCCGTTTTTCTCTCTTTCTCCCTCCCTCCCTAACTACCGTCGGTCCCGCCTTTTCCGGGCCGTCCGCTGCTCCCGTGTCGTTGCTCCCATTGCTCCCGTTCCCCTCGCTCCCCCCCCCCCTCGGCCGGCCATCGCCTCCCACGACGAGCGCGCGGCATTGTCTTGCCGGGTTACACATCTCTGACCCGATGCCCGTCGGCGGTCGCGCTGTCAGAGCACCAGTACTCCCCGGCCTGGCGGCCAGCCGCCAGGCATGCGACGCTGGGCCTCGGAACGCTTGCCTGGCCAGACCCGATCCATGGGAGCACGTGCCTAGGGAAGCTTCGTGGCTGTCGAACTGGCCGGGACAGTGCGTGTTTGTGCGAGGCGTCGAGGAGAGAGAATTCGTGGGGCGTGGGGCGTTGGCGACGGCCACAGACCAGCTGTGCGACCTAATTAGAGGGCGTCGAGGTGTCGGGAGTGTGCGTAGGCTCTTTCGGCGACGTGAGAGCGTTCGCTGGCTGACCGAACGAGGTACTGACATGTGCCGGCGGGGATGGCGGCGGGCGCAGCGGTTGCCGTTTTTTCCCAGCAGACGTGTGGCTGCGACGCAGGTGAGCGTCGCCCCGTGGTATTTATTGATGGGTGAAAGTTGTGGGTGAAGTTCACCTGATTGGGTGAAGTGTCGGGAGGGGGTGGCGCGCCGAGCCATGGTGGGAGTGATGCGCAGTGGGTGCTGCCTGGTGGTCCAGATTAGGAGTCTTGTGGAGGTCTCGGGTTCGATTCTTGTCAGCGTCACGCGTTTTGTACACTACCTACGTAACGTTGCAGTGTGTGATGAATCGTTACGACTCCGTTTCACCTCAATTGCCATCAGTAGCGACTAGCGCCTCTCACGGGTCACGGGGACAACCGAGATTGGCCCAGATACCATTCACTTTAGCTAAATGGCTTTCAAAAAGCCACAGAGGAACCCTCAAACCAGGCGATGGGACCGAGGGGTCACTCTGGTGCATTGCAATGGCCCTCCGAGGCAATGGAGGGCTTTCAAAGCTAACACAGGGAGCCTCTTTTGCATGTCCACTGTCCAGGGGCCCATTGAGCCCACTTATGGGCCTAAAAACATGTCCAGGGACCTCTCGAGCATGTCCATGGCCCATGGGCCCATTGAGTCCACTTAGGGGTCCAAAATCCTTTTCAGGGGCCTCTAGAGCATGTCTAGGGGTCATTGTTCTTGAGCATGTCCAGGGCGGCTCATTATGTGTTCAGGGGACTCTGAGTCTGCCAATGGGCCCATTAGAGTCTGTTGAAAAAGGTGGAACAATGCAATTGTTTAAAAGGGGCCCTTGCTTTAAAAGTGGCCAAAATCCGTGGAGTTTTTCATATCCAGGGATATATTTGTAGGGGGTACCATGACTGGCTTGCCCCCTTCTGAAGGTCTGGCTGCTCTTCTGATTGTGATGCAAACACGATTCAGGTGACATGATTCGGATTTATTCGGCTAAATTGGTACGCATCACATGTTTTAAACCGACAAATATGTTTCGAGAAAGCCTAGATCTTGCAAAGTGTTCTGACTCTCGTTCTATTATTTTGGTTGTGCGGACTGCGGTCCCGTGTTGTTGCATATTGAGCAATTAACAGCGAAGTTGCTCCTGATTACCATGGCCTTTCCAACCTTTTTGACTCGGATAGTAATCAATATGGTCGCATTGTAAAGGAATGTGTCTGTGAAATTTGTCGTGCTGCTCCAGCATATACATCTTTTATCCAGACATGCACTTTAAACCCTCGCCACTGCAGGGGAGGATGCCACCCCCTCGTTTTTTCATTTCTCCCGTAGTTATCAACCGATTCCGATGAAATGGGCGCCACACAACTTTATAGTTGAGACGCCCTTAAACACAAATCATCATCATCATCATCATCGATTGCGGTACAACTTTGAATGCATTACTTTTGAACAATTTGACACATACTTGGAAAATTTGAAACCTATACTCTACATCACCCGTGACCTATGACCTGTTTCTCAAGGTCATGTCAGGCATAACGGCGTCCCGTAGTATCAATGCTTGTACAGTTTCGGAGTGTTTGCTGCTCAGGAGCATATGTACAGGTTTTAACAGATGACATGTATGGTGATGTCATCTGTTTCGCTACTGATTTAGCCCCCCCCCCCTCCGGGGTGCGTGTTAAAATATGACGTCATGAGTTACTTATATTATTAACAGTCATAAGTCATTACAAACAAAGATATTGCTTTGATATTTTGTTTGGGTATTTTTTATATGGTTTTCAGTATGTTGAAAATGTTTACAAATTTTGATTTAGATGACATTTTCACAGCATCGTTTTTATCATTAGCAATTTTGGCGTTCGCAAAGGAGTGTTTTCAAAAATCTGAGATGTCTATGTTGTAGCCTTTGATATTTGCTCTATTTTGACATTTTTGTAATTGCAGTTTATTCAAAACTTATACTTTTACGGCCTGTTGAGTTGATGTTTGTGTGTGTGTGTGTGTCGGAATCTCGTGTTGTAGTGATGTCACTGAATTGCGCCGGATATCTCGGAGATAAAACAAAAATGCTTCATTTTAACAGATACATCCATGTATGAGAGGGTACTCAAAGTTTCACGTTGCTAGAGCTATTGGTCCTTAGGCTATTACGAAAGTCCATCAGGCCAATGCAATGGTGGGCCAACCTTATTCCTTGCGGAGGGCAGATTCTGCCCCCGCTGGTTTTTCACTTGCCGCTCCCAAACTGTTTTGGGCCTATGACCTAGCGTCTTGAAATTGTCTTTCTTTTCCCAGAATTGATTTGCATGCGTTGTGCTAACATTTTAACCAAATTGGCCCATCAGAGGTGGTGCCAGGCTCCTGTTTCTGGCAGGGTGTCCCATCAGAGGTGGTGCCATTCAGCACGGGTGGTTGCCCGGCCCTGTTCTGGCAGGGTGTCCTAATGCAGGTGTTTGGTGCCATTAAGCCAGAGTGGTGGCCAGGTGGCTCCTGTTTCTGGCAGAGGATCGTTACCATTCAGAGGTTTGTCGCACGGCTCCTGTCTTCTGGCAGGGTGTCCCATCAGGGTTTTGTGCCAGGCTTCCTGTTTCTGGCAAGGGTGTCGTGGGTGACAGGCACACTGTTATACTGCAGGGTGTCGTGTTAGCAGGCTCCTGTTTCTGCAGGGTAGACCCATTCAGAGGTTGGTTGCCGCTCTGAGATTCTGGGCAGGGTTTGCTCATCAGAGGTGCGTGCCAGGCCTTTATGGGCGAGGGGGTCCCATCAGAGGGGTGGTGCCAGGCTCCTGTTTTTCTGGCAGGGTGTCCAGTCAGGAGGTGGTGCCAGAGCTCCTGTTTCTGGAGGCGAACGGTTGTCCCCATCAGAAGGTGGTGTTCCATGGCTCCTGTTTTGGCGGGTGTCCTATCAACAACCAATCTGTCAAGCACATGACCGCAATGACGTTAAAAATCGCATTTTTGCTCCCATGCCTCCATTTTTGAACATAAAATATACTTTTGGATCCACTCAGAAAACTTGTTATGACAAATCGAATGGTGTTAGTCCCATCGAAATCGACCTGGCGGTTCTCGATATCTGTGGGGAGGGGGAGGGGGGGCAGTTTAACGTAATTCTGGCCGCCCGCAGGGAATAGGGTCAATATGCCCTCGGGCGCCGGCGAACCCCCTGGTGGTCACTGGCACGCCCGGTACGCCCGGTACGCCCGGTACGCCCGGTACGCCCGGTACGCCCAGTACGTCGTTCCACCGGTCACGCCGCCTGTTCGGCCACGCCGTGATAATCGCTGGCTGGCGTGCCCGCCTTCATTGGGGAGTTATGGTCGGCCGGTCTGCGGCTCGGGTGCTCACTCAGGGCACACGCAGGGCGCCCAGGAATGCCGAGTGTTTGCTGTTGCTGTGTGCTGATGAGGATGTGGTGGTATGAAGTGGCTGGTACGGCGGAGGGTGGAGCCGGGCGCGGGATGATTTGTATTGACTGCGTTGGGTGGTCACTGGTTAGGTCCAGTTTGTGACGAGTGTGTCGAATGTTAATCAGCATTACTGAACGATGCTGGTATGTAGATATTTGTGATCGAGTTTTTTATTACTGCACGTGCGCAGCGAGTGCAGTAGTTTTGAGAAGAAAAAACGCCGAGATTACAAATATGTACATACACAGCAGAGTTAATTATATATACATTACCATATGCGCAATGCAAAAAGCATTAGCGCGTGGAGTGAGGTATTTTCCGCACTATGCATTGTCATACTGCACTGGCGACATATGGTAAAAGACTTACTAAACTCTGCTGTGTATGTAGATATTTGTTGATCTCGGCGTTTTTCAAAACTACAAAACTCGCTTCGCTCGTTGCAGTAATAAAAAAAAATCGATACAAACATTCTACATACCACTTTTAACAGCATCGTCAGTAATGCTTAAGTACCACACGGGGCGAATCAATAATTTTTTAGGGACAGAGGTCCTAAATAAGAATTATAGGTGGCGGCCTGCTGAATGTGGTATTTATTTTATCAACGATATGTCTACCTCCAGTTTGAAACTGCCGTTAAAAAAACTTGCGAAATTATAATGGCCCAGCGCGCCGAAAAGCTTTGACAATGACTTAACATTGTTTTTCTTGAGAGCTGAACACCTGGTTTACCACACGCTTGCGCTAATGCTAAAAACATATGAAGACATATGGCAAAAGATATATATATACCATATGTCGCCAGTGCGGTTATATTGCAATGTTGCGGAAATTACCCACTAACCACACTCCCGGCCGCTAACTGCTTTTTTCTTATTCTCGGGCAATACAGTGTGAGGTTTGTTTGTGTGGGGAAGGAGTGAGAGTATGAGTGCGAAACGCCGGTGGATGCATGGACGGTTCCAGACGTGGGCTGCAGGCGCATTTGGAGGGGGCCTAAATACATTAATTCAAGTGGCAACTCACAAGGATTTGGCTTTCCTTTGTTACCTTGTTATTGACAACGGTTTAACAATCAAACATGCTCAGTA
Source organism: Semibalanus balanoides (assembly GCA_014673585.1). NCBI lineage: Eukaryota > Metazoa > Arthropoda > Thecostraca > Balanomorpha > Balanidae > Semibalanus > Semibalanus balanoides. The sequence goes on from VOPJ01005547.1 coordinate 7,077, forward strand.
GATTGTTTATTTCATTCCTTTCTTTACATTAAATGCTCGCTCAATTTTGCCTTCAGTCGTGTGTTTTTTGAAGGGGGGGCGTAAGCTCCTGCCGCCACCCCTGGATCCGTTAGAGAGGGGATGCGACAAGTACCCACGAATGCGATTAGTAGATAATTAATTCTGAAATGACACTGGGAATTTAGGTGGACATCATGCCTTAACTGAAATTGCTGATGTAAGCGATTATCAACTGTTTACATGCCTACATGAAACTTCATACGTTTTGTATAACTAATGTGATCATTTTTCGGAAATGCTTTTCAGTCATGAGATAGTTTCAACTTCGCTCATAAGGTGAAACTGAGTCATAAATAACTTTGTTATTAGCTGAAACTCGTTTTAATTTTGTGGTGTCGTGACTTCGTTATTAACTTAGATCTGTAGGTATGCGCTAGCTCAGTCAAAAGTTACGTTCATGTACTTCCTAATAAGTTTATGTCATAATAAATCAGCAGTTCTTCTCCTACTAAATTAAATGCTGCTTTGTGTGTATAATGTATATCCTGTTTTGAGATCAGTCACCTAGCTTTGCGCTGACCATGTTTTCGGCACAGTTTCGGGAGCACTTCATCTGGAATATGAACAAAAAATTATATGTTTCTGAAAAACAAAATAGAAAAGTGTCAAGCGCTCGCCTACTGAAGAACTTTGACTACAAAGATGCGATTTTTCCAACTCTCTTGGCTTTGCCACATATCCAATAGTTTGCGTCAGCTTTCGACTAGTCTCATACCAACTGAGCTCGTCTTTACTTTCGAAAGGACAAGAACAGAAGTTCTTATAATTCTGCTCGCCGCCTCTCTTGCTCTCTAACTTCGCAGACCATAATTCGTTCTTATCTGTTGTTCAGAGACGGGATTAAACAATAAACATGTCTCCTGCGTACCGTGCACTGCTGGACGTGCTGAGAGGCCGCATATCTCTTTCAGTTATGTGACGCAGTTCACTGCTGGGTTGTACGGAGGCTATGCGATGAGGTCCACTAACTCACTGTCGTATCGACCACCTGATGCTGTTTTCTTGCAACGTTGGCCGGCTACTTCATTCGGTAGAACTTGATTGCACCATTTCGGATGTTACATTTTCCACGGTGGTAACTCGCTAGGTTTTATATTAAATCGAATCGATGTATTTCCCTTTTGGGTTCTTTCACGAGGGTATGTCATCGCTTGCTTCGATCAGGCACCTACTAGTACTAGTCCCTGCTACTAGTCCCTACTAGTCCCTAGGGACTAGTACTAGTCCCTGCTTCGATAATCTTCGCCGTGCGCTCTTCCGGAGCTGTTAGACTGTACCGCAACGCACCACGCCTGCGACGCAGACTGTGCCGCTCGACTCAGCTGTTAGGCCGGCGCAGTTCCGATCCATTCTCCTAGCGAGCATCCGGGGAGCGAGCGTCCGCCGCGGCGTGCCGCTCAATCACCACACTGTTCCCCGTGCTGTCGTTGGTGATTGGTGATCGCGGCTGGTGATTGGTGATAGCGGCTGGTGATTGGTGATCGCAGCCGATGTCTGAACGTTCCTTGGATCGACGGGCTGCCGGCGACACAGTGTGCTTCATTATTTAGTGGCATCGATTCCCGTGGGTGCTGCTTTGCTCCGGTCACACAATGCCTAACAACACACGACTGGAGGCGGTCTGCTATTGGTGAAGGACTTCTGTTCGACCCACTTCGTCCCATTGTGGTTAGTGGATAGGTCAATCCGATTTTCCTCTATTCGTAATTTCCATTGTCTTTTGACTCGGAACGAAGCAGCATTTTTTACATTCCAGTACCACCAGACCATAATTATTTATTACGCCACTCTTTTCATACCATATAACTCGTTTTCACAACTTTTCACTTCGCACTTTATCTCGAAAGATGATCCACTTCCCTGTCACAACACTCCAAGTTAAATCCTTCGAGTGCTTTACCCATTCTCACAATATCGCCTAATGCCGTCCTCTCGGCCGCCATTGCAGTAGCGGGGTGACCGTCTCAGAGAGCGCGCCTGGTGGCACAGAGGCACGATGTTTACACCAGCTAGCTCTGCGGCGGCGGCAGCAGCGGTGGCGGTGGTGGCGTTGGCGGTGGCGGTGGGGTGGGGCGGCGGTGCCATCTGCCTCCGCACTGAATGCGGCGTTGTCGGCCAGCTGCCAGTAAGCGCTCCGGGCGTGCCCCCCCCCGTCCGGCGCCCCCCCCGGCGCACGGCTCTCGGTGGTACCGCACGCCGCGCACGGCTCTCGGTGGTACCGCACGCCGCTGGTACCGCCGCACGGCTCCGTTCTCGGGGAGGACAAAGGGCCGACGCAGCCGTCTGTCAGTGGAGCGGGGCTATTCCTGTCCCACTCGGTCGACGACGGCGACGGTGGAGTCGGGCTGTGACACGTCTCACCGACGGGCGTCTCACCGACGGGCGCCCCGCTGACGTGCCCCCTGCTGTGCCCCTCAGCAATGGAATGTCCGGTGTCAGCGGTGGATTTATGCGATACGTGCGTCAGGAGATTGGATATGACTGAGGTTACTTTAATTTTAAATGTAGAGACAAGTTTTCCTTCAAGCCCGTTCAAGTTCCTTCAAGCCCGAGTGACGTAGCGGCATTCCTCCGCTGTCTGGTAGCGTCCATGAAGGATTTGGAAGCATTGCTCGAAGGTGAATCCCTCATTGCGCTTACTTGGAAGCATGCAGGGAGGCGATGAAGGAGAAGGAACACCATGGACACTGCATAACGGTGTGAGTGCGAGTCTTCTGCACTTGCACTCAAGGCTTGTTTCTTAATATATATCAATGCATATTGCATCGTTATATCAATTCGCACTTGCTTATATTGCCCTTCCCGGCTGCGTGCCATTGCTCCTTCATTTATGTCTAGATTTCGTGCAGTGATGGCTTTGGAAGAATATTTGAAATATTTACAGGCAGAGCCAACAGATGTAAGTAGCCTAGCGATAGATAAGAGGAGTGGGTATAGTATTGATGTAGTTACCAGCCGCGACACGGCGCTGAGTATTGCCTGTTTACCGAGCACACTGTATCCTCGAGAGGACCCACTTTGACCCGCAGAAGGCATTCTCTGACCTGACTTCCAGTGGGCTCACTCTAGCCTCCAGAGGGCTAATTCTGGCTAGAAGATGGCCAATTATGATTTTTATAGACCTGTTTTGGCATGTGTATGGCACATTTGGCACAGCTCCAACATGTTCTTCTGGTTCTTCCCGGCCAAGCACGGCGCCGCCGACGCGCCGGTCGTCCTCTGGCTGCAGGCTGTGTGCCGGTCGTCCTCTGGCTGCAGGCTGGGCGCCTGTCCTGTCTCTGGCCTGCAGGCTTACACTTTGTGGCCGTGTCGTCCTCATGGCTGCGGCTGATGTGCGGTCGTCCTCTGGCTGGAGGCCTGGCGCCGGTCGTCCTCTGCTGCCAGGCGGGTGCCGGTCGTCCTTCTGGCTGCAGGGCTGGCGTGCCGGTTTCCTCTGGACTGCAGGGCCTGTTCGTGGCCGGTTTGTCCATCTGGCTGCAGGTGTGATGTGCCGGTCGCGTCTCTGGCTCGCAGAGCTGGGCGCCGGTCGCTCTGGCTGGCAGGCGCCGGCGTCCTCTGGCTGCAGGCTGAGGCGTCCCGGTCGTCCTCCTGTGGCTGCAGGCTTGGGCGCCGGTCGAGTCCCTCTGGCTTTCGCAGGCTGGGCGCCCGGTCGTCCTCTGGCTTGCAGAGTTGGGCGCGCGTCGCTCTCTGGCTGGCAGGCTGGTGGTGGCGGTCCGTTCTCTGGCTGCAGGCTGTGTGCCGGTCGTCCTCTGGCTGGCAGGCTGGGCGCCGGTCTCGTCCTGCTGGGCTGCAGGCTGGGCGCCGGTCCGTCCTTCGCTGGCTGCAGGCTGGGGCGCCGGTCGTCCTCTGGCTGCAGGGCTGGGCGACCGGTCGTGTCCTCTGGCCTGCAGCCAGAGGACACCGCGCGCGATCACATGTCATGCCAGGGCCTGGACGTCTCGCAGCATGTTCCAGCCTCTTCCTCGATTAAACGGGTCCGCTACAAGCGTTAGACGCGGAAGAGGCAGCATTCGTGGCAATAACTACTTGTAGCCCCAACACCGTTACAGCACTGGTTCCGCACATCGGACAACCCTGTCCATGCACTGGTTCGCTTCACGGAGAGCGAACGCCGCTCGCTAAACACGAGGACGACGTCAAACAACGCGAGGCACGGAGGGGACCTGTTGCGTCAGCGCTCGACCCCAGTTCTTCACTACTCCGTTAGAAACAGCGCTACCGTCCAACAGCTATCTAACCCATCCACCGAGAGCGAGTCATATGCCTGCAATTATGTGCCGGCCCTCTCCTACAAGATCCACGAGGAGAACCTCTCGGCCAAGCGGAAGATCAACCTCAAGGGCCTGGCGATCGGCGGCGGTCTGTGTGACCCCATCAACCAGCTCGACTACGGCCACTTCCTCTACAACGTCGGCCTCGTCGACGCCCGCGACCTGGACATGTTTCTCCTTAGCAGAACCAAGTCAAAGCTTACATCCTCGGCGTTGACTTCCTGGGGCGTCCTATCTGAACGAGAAGTCTATGGAAGAGTACACCCGCATCACAGGCCTCAAGTTCGTCTACAACATCCTCCTTCAGAGCACCCGGGACGAGTAGTGCTACCACGATCTCCTCACCGTCCGGCTTCCCATCTACCCGAAATGCAATCCACGTGGGTAACATTTTTGGTTCATTCACAGGTTAATATTAACATTGCTGATATCAGTGTTACAGTTATCCAATACATACCTATTGGTTTAGGGAGTGGCAAATTCACAGTAAAACTTGGGAAAAAGAGTGGACAAATATTATGCACAGGGTGTCTTTTTCCACCCATATTTTTTAATTCTAGGATACTTATTTGTTTCTACTCACTTTTTGTGCTTAATATACCACCCGACGACCGTCAGCTGGCTAGTGCGCTTTTGACAGATAAAATATCCTGATATCCGGAATATACATGGCTTCAGACAGAACCACCAGAACATTAGTAACTGGCACCATTATAGGTGTATCAACATAGGGGGACATGGGTCCCTCATTTTTTGTTCAAAATGTGTTCTCAACACCTTTATTTTGTTGGATGTAGAAAATTTGAGAGTAACAGGCTCTTCAAGATGAAAAGAGCTATAGCATAACGCTCGTCAAGACGAAAAGAGCTCTAACCCCCAAAGATAATCTTCAAGGGCAACGCCACCTCCCGAAAGTTGGGGGGGGGACGGAGGCATTCTGAAGTCCATTCTTTCCATGCAACGTCCATAGGCCTAATGTTAAAATCCGAAAATGTTGGGGGGGGACACGTCCCCCCCGTCCCCCCGGTGGCGGAGCCCATGATAATCTTGCACAGGGAGGTTTGGTTTCTCTCAAGAGGAGGTCGAAAGTTTCACCGCCTCCCCGTCCCCCGTCCCCGCCTACGCACACACTTTGCATGACGTTCATACGTGCTGGGCGTCTGTTCTTAGTCAATGAAGGTCAGAGAACTAGGTGCGCCATTTCTTACAGCTATGTGTCGATGCTTCTGAGCATGTACTTTTTCAGCGACAAAGTTTGTGTAATTGGCTTTACTCATTGAATTGAGAGTTCTTTCACGAGAAGGTTTCACCGTTTCTCGCTATCTGAAGCGCCTCGAAAAGCTTAGCGCTTTTCGAACGAATGGCGCACTTAACTGCCACATGCACGTGACTTTGTGACTCGTATGTCGTCCGTTCGGGCGAAAATTGAATCCACCATGGCATGCCGGCCGAGGTCAACCAGGCTGTGACGAACGTTCACAAAGACCGATACCAGAAGCATCGTGTTTGATTACTTTCAATTGCGATTCGACTTTGAACTTGTTTTATCTTGTCTGTTTCTCTTTCTCTGCACCTACCACTGATGTGCAAATCATCCGACTTACACAGGCTGCACAGTTATCAGCTTAGCCATGCCCTCCTCTGCTCTTTGCTTGTTCTTCCTTAGCTCTTCTCTCTCATAGCTTAGCCCCCCGGCCCCCTTTGTCAACAGCTAACTGCGCTGTTCGCCCCACGTCATTGTCCAGGCGATGCCAGCATTCTCGTTGGACGCTGCGAGGCAAGGGACGGGGCCCTGGACCTCCCTGGGCACCGGTTTGTTTACCGGTCTGTCTCGTCACTCAGCCCCGGTCTGGCATCCATCAGCCGTCAGCAGCAGCAGCCCTCCCTCCCTCCCTCCCCGGGACCGGGACGGAGATGGGACGCTGTTGGGAACGGCTACGGCCTGCTAAGTTAATAATAGAGAGCCCGGGTATGGACTGGCCGGTGATGGTGGCTGAGCGGTGGTCAAACATGGTCAACTGGTGGCCATGTGGCTAAAGGGAGTGGAGGCCCCGAAATCAGAATGTTGCATCTAACAGTATCAGTTTTGAGTAAATAATGCAAATGACAACCACGTTATTTCAACCGTTGCAGTGGTTAATCTGATTATTTTGCGTACCTCACATTTGAAGCTGAACATTACGTGAAATTGTATTTGCCTTACTATGCTGCAAGATGCATATAATCTGCCGTTTGTTAGTAAAGACGAATAGCTCTTTATGCTCCTTCACCTTAATGCCTTGTCTCTCCCTCTATCATTCTACCATACTGCTCATACGTCACACTTTATTTTCTGCAGAATAAAACATATTTGCCTTTATCATTCGTATATTGTATTAAGTAGAATACGGTTAACACCTAACCCAGTCTCCACTTGGAGAGCAATTGAAGGGACAGCGATACAGTTGTCATGGCATAACGGAGGAGTAAAAGCACAACGATGCGGCGCTCTATCTATATTCACAGTAACACCATCCCTCCAACGACGAACACAACTACACTGTTGTGCTGGTGTTGGAGGTAAGCGAACTCGTCGATGGTGAATGTGGTGATCAAACACTCGCCTGAAAAATATCACTGAGGAAAACCGCCACTAATGGGTATATTGACGATCACTGGGAAAGTTTGCCATTCATGTGAACTTCTTCTCCGAGGTGAACCTGCTGATCATGTCGTAGGCCCACTTCGGCTGGTCGAACGGCAGGATATGACCGGCGTTGCGGACCATGACCTGCGTCAGCGGTCCGGCGTGACGCTCATAGCCGGCGACGTCATCGTCCACGTACCAGATGTGTCTCTTGGAGGCGGCGAACTCGTCCTTGCCTTTCCAAGGCAGCTGGCGCACCATCTGCTCCGTGCCGATGTAGTCGATGATAACGTCCATCTGGCCGTTGTAGATGAGGACGTTGTAGTTGGCATCCAGCAGCGCCGCGATCTTGTCGCGCACGGTTCGCACGAAGTCGTACTGGAGGTGCTTGGTAGACGTTCGGAGCCGTCGTTGGTAGACCAGGCTTGCCTACGTGGATAGGCGTTTCGGGTGGATGAGGGCGGTAACGGAATGAGGGATAGTAGTAGAGAAAACTCGTCCGGGGTGCTCTTGCAGGATAGGTAAGTTGTAGACGAAACCCAAGGCCAGGTGATATTGCTCGTACAACTGCCATTGCGATATCCCGAAGCTGGCGAACCGCCCTTGTCGGAACTGCCCGCGGCGGATGTACTCTGCCGTCCTGTTCTGGAGGTCGAGGAGCTGATCCCGTTTGCGGGCGTCGACGAGGCCGACGTTGTAGAGGAAGTGGCCGTAGTCGAGCTGGTTGATGGGGTCACACAGACCGTCGCCGATCGCCAGGCCCTTGAGGTTGATCTTCCGCTTGGCCGAGAGGTTCTCCTGGTGGAATCTTGTAGGAGATTGGCCGGTGCGTACTTGCCGGCGTATGACTCGCCGGTGAATGTAGAAGTCGTTGGCGCGGTAGCTACCGAAGAGCGTGAAGAACTGGTCCAGCGCGGCGTACAGGTCCCTGGCAACGTCGTCCTCGTTGTTGGCGAAGCCGGCGTCGCTCTCCGTGAAGCTGAAGCCGGTGCCGACCGGGTTGTCGATGTACAACATGCTGTGGGTGTTGTGCCACGAGTAGTTGCGCGGGTGCAGCTGCATCTTGGCGTCGACGCTGAACGGCCCGTTCTCGACGAAGAGGCCGAACATGCTGGAGCCACCGGGCCCGCCCTGCAGCCACAGGACGACTGGCGCGTCGGCGGCGCCATTCTTGGCTGGGAAGAACCAGAAGAACATGTTGGAGTTGTGCGTGGCGTTGACGGTCAGGAGGCCGGCGAAGCTTCCCACGTCCGTCTGCAGGCCGGACACGCGCGCCATCTTGCGGCCATCGACCAGCTTGCCGGCCTCGATGTAGGGCGTGAGGAAGAGTGGCGATCCGGCGGCGGCCGACACCTGGTGTGGCGGCACCTTCGGGAAGAAGCGACCCAGCGGCGAGTCCAGCGCGCCGGCTGGCCCGAGCAGCGCACAACTCATCAACACCACGCTCGACCACATGCTTGCCGCCGCTGTCGTGTCTGCGACTGACTGCGTCGTCTGGCCAGGCGGACGACACGTGTATCGCCCGTGTCATTGGGGCGGCTCCGATCACATGTCAATTGATGATAAACACTCAGCGCCACGCCGCGGCTGGATGGTCAACTAATATTTCTGGTAAACAGCAGCTGTCCGGTGGTCAGGCAGAGAAACCGGTTCACATATTTTTTGTATTCGTATAAGCAGATGGGGCGAAGGAGGCGCGGGTGATATGCTGTGCTGCTCTCAATGAGCTGTTTGTTTGGGATGAATGCATATTTGCAACTTTAAAAAAGTCCGAATGTTTTGATGGGATGGATTCCCGAGATCAGGACCCACGCTAAGCTAAGCTTGTTGTGCAGGCTATGACCCCACCATCCGATCACGCAATTCCAGTCACCGGCAGAATTTAGAGACGAAAGTTTAACGTCCCCTAACACTGCAGTACTGTCCGCCCGGCCGCTGCTCATCTGACCTTTGACGCCGCCGCTGCCCCAGCCGCAGGTCATCGCTGTCCAGGAGCAAACAGCGAGCGCCGAAGGCGGCTCGCTATGAACCCATCTTGCCAGGGTGGATCAGATCTGTAGTCCAGCGCTCTCCCGACTGAGCTACCCGGGCGGACTTTGAGGCTGAGTGTACAATCTTCTCTTTGTATCACGAGCGAGCGCGAAGCGCTCGCGAGTCCTTACTGACTACGGAACTTTTATCACATATAAGCGGCCGTCCCGACCGGACCGTCCCGACCGGACCGTCCCGACCGTCCCGACCGGACCGACCGGACCGACCGGACCGTCCCGACCGTCCCGACCGGACCGTCCCGACCACGCTGGGCCATCGCTCGATCTGCGCAGGTTCACGAGATGCTTATAGCTCGAAAACGAACCTCATGGCGTACACTTTTGACACCGAAAATCGAAAGAAAAACGTTCACGCTTCATTTCTAGCTACTTTTTATTGTCGTATCGGCTGCAGGTAAAAAAAGACGTGGGCCCGAAAAATGGCCTTTGAACATGCAACCCTATGGCCTAGTAGGAAAATGTACGCCGTGCTACCATATGAACTTTGCCCCCCCCCCTATAGCAATAGCCAGTGCCTTTTGCTCGTTTCCAAGGCAACGGTCAACGCCTTTCCTCATTATCAAGGTAACAGCCAGCGCTGTTACTCGTTACTTAGGCAACAGCATGTGTATAGTGAGCTTCTGTTTACTGTGCAAATGTGGCCCTGTTCGCCAAGCTTTTGAGTGTGATACATGTAGGACTTTGTTTCATTTGTTCCGTTTACTGCTCCTGTTATAGGTTGTTGACCCTGCGCCCTCCCTTGGTATGGGCGGCATGTGACCTTTGTTGTCGGCCCGCCCTTCAACCCCAATCATCATCATCTTCCTTGGCATGATCAGTAGGCAGTACCTATATATTCTGTTTACGAATTGCCTGTTGCATTTTCCATGTTAGGCTTCTGTTCAACTCTGCTAAATTCGGCATATATAACTGGAAAAAGAACAGACTTCTTCTCTGTATTGGACTCGTGGTATCTACTAAGCGTTATAAAAAACTTTGTGTTTACGACCATGCTGCAATAAGGTAAATTTCGTACGCTGCTTCATAAAACCACATGCCATCAACCATCACATTTTCAGAACTCAGAAGTTCAATTGGCGTATTTGGGCGTAAATTGCACCGAAAATATGCTTAAATAAATACAACAATGTATTGAAGATATGATGTAACGGTCGCTATGGAAACTAGCCGGAGGACATGAGGACTGCTTTTAAGCAAGAGCGTGGTCAAATGAGGCCGCTCCTCCCCGTCTCCGCGTCGTGGCTCCGCCTAGCGGGCTGATCCGTCACATTCTGCCGCCGCCGACTGCGTGTGTGTCAGTTCTGGGGATATTTATACCTGCCGTGTGTGACATTTTACCCGCGGCGGAGGCGGTGGAGCCAGCGTGCCACGCGCCGTGTCCCGCGTGGAATGGCGTCCTCTCCAGCCGCTAATTAACGTAGATGGCACGTAATTGAATTACGACCGACGCAGCGAGCGCAGACATGGGCAGTAGGAAGCGGGGGGGGGGCAGGTGGGGCAAATTGCCCCCAAACATTTTTCGGAATTTAGCATAACGCCTATGGACTCGTTGCATGGAAAGTATCGACTTAAAAATGCCTTATTGCCCCCCCCCCCCCCAACCTCAATGAGTTCCTACGCCCCTGAGCGCAGATAACGACAAGAAATAGTCCAGGGGTGTTCTTGTGTTCCCTTTCCCGTCCCCGGTGTCTGTGACGGTGATGAGGGTCTCCGAGATGGAATCGTCGGCCTGTCCACAAGTAGTTTGGACTTTGTGAGGTCTCTTCGTGACGTATTGTGTGGTATTTTGATGGCTGAAAGGCCGCTGACCGCCATTTGACCGACGTTTGGTTTCTCCCTGAATTGTGTTGTCTCTGAATAGCTGTCTTGGTCGTCTGGGCCGACTGTTGAACTATCGAATGGTCTGAGTTGTGTATGATGTATCTGCTCGTATATACCGTGATCGTTTGCTGGCTGATCCTCTGACCCGCCGATCATATGATCAGCTGGATTGACAGATCAGCGTCCGGCCGGCCGTCTGTCTGACGTGTGACCTGTGTACTGTAATCCGTGAGTTGACTGTCAGCATGTCTACCCAGAGGACATGGGACCTGACCTGCGATCTGACCTGTGACCTGACCTGTGACCTGACATCTCACTTATGACCTGACCTGTGGCCTGACCTGTGGCCTGACCTGTGACCTGACATCTCACTTATGACCTGACCTGTGGCCTGACCTGTGGCCTGACCTGTGGCCTGACCTGTGGCCTGACCTGTGACCTGACCTGTGACCTGACCTTCCTCCTGACCTTCCTCCCCTCCCCTTGTTACAGCAGATGGTTCACACGGCGCAGATGGCGGCCCCGTTCCCGCTACCGACGCCTCACCCGGAGCCGGCAGCCTCCGCCGGGGGTGGCAAGCCCACCGACCAGGCCAAGGAGGTCGGCGTGGCCACGAGCCTGCCACAGACGGGCATCACGGCTCTGGCGGCAGCCTCAGTCGCTGCTGCTGCCGCTGCCGCTGCTGCACAACAGAATGGCAGAGATCCGCCGACAACTGCTAGCGTGAGTGGAGGCGGGGGGAGGGAGGGAGTCGTGGGGAGCGTAGTTTTGGGAAGACAGGGGACGGTAGGGTGGTGGAAGTCGAGCCAGGTGGCTTAGTTAGTTACGTGCAACGGATCCTCTGTCTTTTGGTCTGATGTCTTTTTGGTTTGTGTTCGATGCTGTTTCAGCTTTGGTTTTGGGATTGTTGGGGTAAGTGGTGCGACTCTGTGTCTGGTCTCCTCAGTTTCAGTGTCCTGTGGTCCGGCATGAATTGGAGAACCCGGTCGGCTTTTGAGAATTGTGGCACAGATTGTGCCACTGACTTCGATACCGATCATGATTACGACTCTGTTGCCGGGCCCTCGAACTCCCCAGCATGTGCGTTAACTGTTTGTTCCTGTTCCCCTTAAACTCCTCCAATTGGGCGCAAATTGACCCAAAGGTGTCGGCGCGCCCTTACACCCCAATAAACAAACAAACTCCCCCAATCTTAGTGAATCACCGAACCCCTTCATGTTGCAGGCGCCGGAGGGGGCCGGAGAACAGAGCGGTGGTGCAGGAGAGGGTGACACGGCCACCTCCGCCGCCGCCGCTGCCGCCGCCGCCGCGATTCAGGAGGGCAAGGAGTCGGCCAAGAGACTGCACATCAGCAACATACCTTTCCGGTTCCGGGACCCAGACCTGCGCGCCATGTTCGGAGTGAGTCTGGTGGTGGATTGGGACGGATTGGGGTACTGGGTGAGATTGGGGACGGATCGGGGTACTGGGTGAGATTGGGGACGGATTGGGTACGGGGTGAGATTGGAGACGGATTGGGGTACTGGGTTATATTTGGGACGGGTTGGGATACGGGTCGATATTCGAATGGGCTAGGAGGGGGCAGAGGGTGATGCAAAGCAACAATGTATTGAATTCCTTAGGTTGGGAATTTCGCGTCAATAACTGGGAAGCTGCTATCGAAATATTGCCATTTTTGTGCTGCTTTTCGTGTGCGGATTAAATGTTGTTCCGGATTTTAGTAACACAGTTTTGTGTTTGTTATATACTGTATAATATACAGACTAATATTTTTCTGAAGCAGTTCATGGTAGCAGATGGTTATGATCGGGGATTACGATTTTCTGTTGAAAAGCAATCAGTGCCGGGGTGTGTCTTTTATAATGCACCACTCGTTCGTATTGTGAAAGCAAACTGCCGGAATTTAGCCGCTTCTGTGGATATATTTGATTAATTTAATTTAGTAATTGACGCGCACGATGTGCATTCTATGGTCGACTTTATGAAACATGATTAAAGCTACGTGAAATTGGCACTCGGTTTCAAAATGGATTATTTATCAAGCTGGTTCTCATTAACCAAGTCGTTCAGTTGCGAGGCAGGTACTCACTACTCATACTCACTACTTTTTTATAAATTTAGTCATAATGTTTTGATGGGATGGATTCCCGAGATCAGGACCCACGCTAAGCTAAGCTTGTTGCGCAGGCCCTGGACCCCACCATTCGATCACGCAATCCAGTCATCGCATAATTGAGGACGAAAGTTTAACGTCCCTAACGACTGAGACGGTCCGCCCGCTTCGCTGGCTTCATCTGACCTTTGACGGGCCGCCGCTGCACCAGCCGCAGGGTCTCCCCGCCAGAAGCAAAACAGCGAGCGCGAAGCGGCTCGAACCCATCTTGCCAGGGCGGGTCAGATCTGTAGTCCAGCGCTCTCCCGACTGAGCTACACGGGCGTACTCATTGACTTGGTGGACGCATTGTGGTGGTCATTGTCTGCCCTGGTAGTCATTGCCTAATTCGACAATGCGGAGTGACCGCAGTCTTGGCTTTGACAAGTGATGTAACCTCAGCATTGGTTTTGTTTCAGCAATTTGGCCCGATCCTGGATGTAGAGATCATTTTTAATGAACGGGGATCCAAGGTAAGGTTTTCCCCAGATGCCTGATGCTCTTATTTGTGTTTATTTTTATATCGTCATTCGTCATTTTTTACATAGATCATTCAGGATGCATTTATTGTGTCTATATTCTTCATTGATTAAAAGTAAATGATAGTAACTGGGAAACATTTTTATTTGATGTATTTTTCTGGCACATAGCATCGGCGTTTTAAACGAAATATCCATGCTCATTGTTCACGGTTGAACTAAATGTTGCCCTTTTAAAGACCGGGAATATAAGACCTTCCCTTCATTGTTTATGTTAAAGACTCTAACGTTTGATGTCAGCATGTGCTGTATTATCGGTATGTTGTGCCCATGGTTATCATAAGCATATCGCTGCTCCCGATAATCATTCTTAATTTATTTAGTCTCCATTGAAATTCATCAGCTAATGCCTGAAGAGCGCTCTCAAGTAATAAGACGACTACAAAGTAAAGGTTTATTGATTCTATCCTGCTTAAAGGTCTTGTATTCCCTCTTATCACTGTTTGGTGTTCATATATAATGTAACACACTTCTCGGCTACGTCGAGTGTCTGCTGATCTGTGTGTAATTGTGCTATGCGTACTGCATATATGTGCCGTTTGGGGGTGTAGTTGGTGTTGGTTTCGTTCGCTCTATCACTGCCCGAACCTTCCCGAACGCCTCCGATCCTTCCAGAGCATCTGATCCCCCAGTACAGCGCGACAACTAACGGCGGCATTCTTGTGCAGATCTAGTGCTTTAACTCGTATACACAAACACTACTGTCGCATCCTGTCTGTAGTGCGCCCTGGTCCCGGCATTGTGACCTCATTCACACTTCTGATCCTACCCTCCTGACGCCTCTGTTCATTTCTTTAACGTCATCCCATGTGTTCATCCCAGGCGGATTTATTTTTCATTTGTGTTCATTACCAGTCATTGCTACATTATTAGTCAAAGTCATGATTAAATTCGGATGTTATTCTATGGGCGCAAATTGACCTTGTCGGCGCGCCCAAACACCTCAATAAACAAATACTCTACGCGAAGCGGAGAGAGATGAGAGAAGAAAGCTTGTTTCAACTTTATGCTTCCCATCTTTTTCTGTCGATACGAGTTACTCTCTTCTAATCGACGTCAATTTAGTCAAAGTTTGCCGGAATTTCATCAGACTCTTCTCGTTTGGAATCATAACCGGATGATCAAATTGTATTTCGTGCTCCGGTTTTGTCTCAACCCGTTCCGAAAGCAATGCCAATCCGTCGTGTTGCGATTAATTCTCTGCCATTTGTGTTACTCGTCTCTCGGAAGATGGGCGCCCTGTCTGTGTCATACATGTGTCATCCTGACCTTTCTAACCATATCCTCTGACATAGCACCCTTCCTGTGACATCTGAGATCGGATTTCCTTTCGTAAGTCTGCAGATTTTCCGACTCTTCTTCGTCTTTTCCCTGACCCGTCTGCCGCCTTTTCTGACCTACAAGTTTCCCCGGATCTGTCACCTGCTATTTATCCGTGATCTCCCGAGCTGATCCTGTCTCTTGCCATCTGACCTGATCCGACCTTGGCCTGACCTTACCTGACCTTGGCCTGGCCTGACCTTACCTGTCCTTGCCTTGGCTTTTCTTGCCTAGGCTTGCCTTACCTAGGCTTGCATTGCCTTGCCTTGCCTTGCCTTGCCTTGCCTTGCCTTGCCTTGCCTTGCCTTGCCTTGCCTTGCCTAGCCTTGCATAGGCTTGCATTGCCTTGTCTTGCCTTGCCTTGTCTTGCCTTGCCTTGCCTTGTCTTGCCTTGCCTTGTCTTGCCTTGCCTTGTCTTACCTTGCCCTGTCTTGCCCTTGTCTTGCCTTGTCTTGCCTACTGCCTACTGCCTACCCTTGCCTTGCCTTGCCTTGCCTTGCCTTGCCTTGCCTTGCCTTACCTTGCCTTGCCTTGCCTTGCCTTGCCTTACCTTGCCGTACCTTGCCGTACCTTGCCTTACCTTGCCTACCCTTGCCTACCCTTGCCTACCCTTGCCTACTGCCTACCCTTACCTTACCCGTGAGCCTACCTCACTGGGCCTGCCTCTCCTGCGCCCGTCCTGCCCCCGCCCGGCCTGCCCCCGCCCGGCCTGTGACCGCACTCTTGGCACTCTAGAGCAGCCTGGCCAGCGGCGGCCGCCGTGCGCCGGCCGTCTGCACGCTCGTGTGTGTTCTGGCTGGCATGTGTTGGCGACTGCGAGGAGAGCTGGCTGGCGGCTCGTCTGACGCCTGCTGCCCCCGCCCCGCCCCCGCCCCCGCCCCTCTCTCGCCCTGCATGGTGGCTGCGGACGCTCGCGTGCCGGCGCGCAGGGCTTTGGGTTTGTCACGTTTTCCGGTAGCGAAGATGCCGACCGCGCCCGTCAGAAGCTTCATGGACAGGTGGTAGAGGGCCGGAAGATTGAGGTGCGTGCCGACGCCGCCCGCCGCTGGGGCAGAGGGAGGTGCAACTTGGCAGCTGATTCGCTGCTGTGACAGAAGCGTCACTTGTCTTGTCAGTCACTTTGGTAATCTGTTTTACTAGTTTCTGAGCAAAGTTGGTAGCAAAAATGGGTAAGACTATTTTTTACCCGGTTATTTTGTGTAAATCAAAGTTTGTTTTCGATAGATCCAGAGCAAAAACTGCTAAATTTAGCATGTCATCTCAAGTTTGAATTTCCATCACGATCTGAGAGCTGAGTGGACTGCATTAGCTGTGAAGTTGCACCTCTGCTCGGTCCAGCGAACAGATCCGCTGGTGGCGGTGGCGGCTGCGGCGGCCCGGTGTGGGTGGGCTCCACCGCCCCCGCCCCCGCCCCCGCCCCTGCCGCCGCCAGTGGCCGCTCTGCATGCGACACTGTTTGTGTTTGTGGGCGAGACGCCCGGCGGTTGGACAGACTCGGCCGCGTCACGGCGCATTACATAAACTAACATCATGTCATGTCATGTGACGTCATCATACCACGTCATGTCATGTCATGTGACATCATGCCATGCCACGTCATGTCATGTCACGTCGTGTCGTGCTACATCACATCACGTCTCCTCGTCAATTGCAGCTTTACATACTGCTGTTCAGATCCTCATCGCACTTACACGTCACTTGGCTCAACGTCAGTTCAGGCAACCCTTAATTTCTCAGACTTGTTGAGCGTACTTCATCATCTAATGCGTCGTCTTATAACGTATGGTAATGGAGCTTAACTGGACTTTACGTAACGTAACGTTAAGTTCCGTAACTGGACGTGATGTGCCGTGAAGTGACGTGATGTGACGTGACGTGAGTGACGTGAGTGGTGTGACGTGACGTTGGTCGTCGTTTCCAGCCGCCGGGCGCCCCACCCGTCAGTTGCTGCCTGGATTGGCCGGGCTTGGCCGACGCCCGGCCCACCCAGAGAGACACTACTAGCTCTTTTGCCGTATAAAGGAAGAACCACGTTTGCCACGTTTTTGGGTGATTGACGTACGTGGTTCTTTCTTTGTACGGCAGCTCTCACCGGAGACTCAGACATGTGTCCTATGCTCGGTCTTGTTAAACTCTGTTTCGGAATATGCAGAAGTCTGCAGAAGTCTGTCTAAGCTGTTAACGTCGCCTTTTGGAATAGGTGACAAACATCTCGTCGAGAATGCTTGTAAATTATTTTGAATGATTGTTGTTCTGAATTTGCGCAATGTTTTTTAACAACGTGCTTAACAAAATCGTCTATCGCATCATCTGATTAAAATGTATTGGTTTATTGAAAATCATGTATTCTGACGACTAGATAGCGAATAAACCGAAATTGTTTGCCGGCGAGACCACTGCTTTGGACACATGCCTGCACCGTCTCCGTCTCTGTACGTTTGCCACTACCTCCGGGCCGAGTGTGGTCTGCCGGCGACTGTCTGTTTGTGACTGACCTAGCCTCTGCTCTGCCGCGTGTAGCCACACGACTGACCTAGCCTCTGCTCTGCCGCGTGTAGCCACACCACTACTACGGTCGCTACCATCTCTATACCCCTCTGGTCTGTCTAGAGCCAAGGCCTTGATCTAGAGTCACCGACGCGCTAATACCGAATGCCGCTAGAATGAACGGTATGCCGCGGTCCACTGAGCTGCTTTGGTATGTTGTTTGTGGCGGGATCCGATCGGATCCACGGAATGTTGAACGATTGGAGACGGTTGGAGGCGCTTGCTAGCTGCAATGACACGCGGCGAATGACGTCACACTCACGGCGAATGACGTCAGACTCGGTGGCGAGTGACGTCAAAGCTCGGAATGCTGTATCTAGAGGGAGCGTGGAATGGATTGCGGGGTTGTTGGTCTGTCTACTACACTCCTTCACTCTTTATATTCCACTTGGCGTGGGTGAACAATGACAAAACCTGCTTAGCTCCAGAACATTTTATATGACATGAAATTCAATCATAAATATTACATTAAATCGAATATATTTATGATCTCAAATGGAGCATAAATCAAACGAATTTTGATGCAGATTTTGCTTTATGAGAAAAAAAAAAAAACAATGATTAAAGTCAATTTATTAAACTCGTTTTCCTGAACTACAGGAGAACCTGACGTTAAATTGCGTTGTTCACAAAGTCGCATCTGTGTGCTGCTTTTCCTGGCATGCGTTGTGTTTGTTGTTTGCAGCAGAGTTTGTGTTTGTCATGTTCCCTCTGCCAATGGCCGGCCGCGCGAGACGCTACAATCAGACGAGCTGCGTTGCTCGGGGTAGTCTGAGGTGATGCCTGCCGTGTGCCCCCCCCCCCCCCCCCCCCCCTCCCGTGTGCCACTCCCCCCGCCCGGCTGTCTGTCTGTGTGGCTCGCAGGTTCGGCTCTGGCCGACAGTAGTACGCGGTAACTCCCGCCTGTTCACTCACTTGCTCGCTCTGTTAATCTCTGTAGATGAGAGCAACGCTCGCTCCGTTACGCTCCGTAGACGGAGAACAGGGCACGCAGTCTGCCGCTTGTGGGTGTGGGCGCTGCTTTGGTCGATTGGTGCGCGGTTTGGGTGCTGCGATGCCGCCCGTTCTTCTGACTGGGCCCTCCACTGCGTTTTGCCGGTGTATGGTGCACTGGGCGCCAGTCTAACGCACGTCCCAAGCTGCCCGTTGCCTTGGCAACCGTGTAGGCCTGCTCGTCGGCTGGTGGCGCTGTATATAATAACAATGGTCACCACTGCCTATACTCCCGTCTCCGCCTCCACTGTGTCCCGTTCCCTCCTTCCCCGGACGCCTGGTCGTCTAGATTCCATTGTTTCAGTCTCAAGTCCTGTGTTATTGTTCTTGGGTTAGGTACCTCGCTATTGGGAGTCCCTACCTCGCTATTGAGGATCCCTACTCCGCTCTAAAGGGTCCCTACCTCGCTTAAAGAGTCCCTACCTCGCTTTAAGGGTCCCTACCTCACTTTGATGGTCCATACCTCGCTGTAAAGGGTCCATACCTCGCTGTAAAGGGTCCCTACCTCGCTTAAAGAGTCCCTACCTCGCTTTAAGGGTCCCTACCTCGCTTAGAGTCCCTACCTCGCTTTGATGGTCCATACCTCGCTGTAAAGGGTCCATACCTCGCTGTAAAGGGTCCCTACCTCGCTTTAAGGGTCCCTACCTCGCTTAAAGAGTCCCTACCTCGCTTTAAGGGTCCATACCTCGCTTTAAGAGTTCCTAACTTCCTTCCTCGCTTTAAGGGTCCGTACCTCGCTGTAAAGGGTCCCTACCTTGCTTTAAGGGTTCCTACCTCGCTTTAAGGGTCCATACCTCGCTTTAAGGGTCCATACCTCGCTTTAAGAGTTCCTAACTTCCTTCCTCACTTTAAGGGTCCATACCTCGCTGTAAAGAGACCCTACCTCGAGTTAAGGGTCTCTACCTCGCTTTAAGGGTCCCTACCTCGCTGTAAAGGGTCCCTGCCTCGCTTTAAGGGTACCAATCTCTCTACTGAGAGTTCCTCTTCCTCTGCTTCTTTCTCTGATCGTACCCTCACTCTGTCTGATGGATATTGGGTATCCATATTTTCCGGGGACAGGATACCCCTCGAGCGACCTTTGTGATCGTGTGGGCAATGTAACTGCCACTGTTGACTTAACGTTGGCAGTTCACACTGTCCACACGTTAGCATCGGTCGTCAACACCTCTGCTTCCATAGATGGGCGTGAACCGACCCCTCCACCGTCCACCCCGCCCCGCCCTCCGGTGACCGCGGTCACCTGGTGGATCCTGGTGACCGCGGTGACCCCTGGTGACTCCTGGTGACCGCGGTCCACCCCCGGTGACCGCGGTCCACCCCTCCGTCCGCACAGCGAGCCGGCAGGGTCCCGAGCGCGGCTTAGCGAACCGCACGCCGAGATTGAACGCTATCTTTGCCACCAAGTGAGCTGACGTGGCCACTGACGTCAGCGAGCTGACGTGGCCACTGACGTCAAGTGAGCTGACGCGCCGGTCACATTTGATGCTGAAACAGAGTGCAGTGGTGGGCGACTCGGTCGTCTCGTGATGAGTCTCGTCTCGTGAGGGGTGAGTGCTGATGGCGAGGAGTGTTGTGGGTTTGCACGCCTCCGGTCAAGTCTAGACACCCCGGTGTCGTGTGTTCAACATTGTGTTCGACATCCTCGTGGAAGTCCCCCTCCCTCGGGGATTGTGGTGGGTTTCCGCCCTTTGCGTAACTCGAAAGGCGATGCGACGTGTATGGGTTGCACTGTTGTGAAACCCCAATAACGACATGAACAGCCGGGAGAGTTGAGGTGGTATGCAGGGTATTTAACCATGTGTGGCGGCCCTGCGGTGGTCTGGGCCCGCGGATGTTTTGGAAGGCGAGGAAATTAGATTGGTGACAGAGGATATCGGTCCTGATTTGGAGTTCAGGGTGCTGCAACTATGTCTGTGGGCACCGTGGTTGCGGCGTCCTCAAGCCCAGGTCACAGTCGATATCGTGAAGCGCTTTAAACTCTCGAATGGTGTGATCAGACAGAGCTGACCGTCGGTGAGGTGCGCTCACAAGGCACATCAAATCGAGCTGAGATACACATTTTCTGACTGCTTAAAAACGCTGAAGTTAATGTGAGTTTTACGATCCTTAATTTTGTGGCTAATTTGTGTGCCGCTCTTTGCGCAAAATTCCCAAAATTGGTCACGCGGATAGAAAGTTTGCTGAAACTTGCAGCGGAAAATATTGAGTCATTGTCCGGTAAACTGATAACTTTTGAATGGATTGAAATACGATTGATTGTTGAAACACAATCAGAAACAAAATTTTGCATAAACGAAATGACTTTCCATGTTTCACATTCCAAAACCCAACGAATTGACGTCTCAGTTCTGGGCTGGCGCTCCTCCCGGGCTACCTTGCAGCTCCACGTTCTACCGAACAGAGCACCTCTGGATATACAGAGCGTACTGTATACACACACACACAGTGTATACACAAACGAGGTCAACCACCCGATAAATAAGCGCTGTTTCGCCGATGTAACGTGATGTTGAAAGGAAACCCTGTTCTTTTAACGAGGCCAAAGGCGCTAACATTCGAGACTCTGCAAAGCAGTGTGCACGTTTTCGTGCAAAGTTTTCCGGACGCCATCCGCGTGATCCGCACGTGATCAAGTGTAAACAAAAAGTCATCAAGCGCGTGACGGGACGATCAGCTGGTTCTGTCGGATGACGTGGCATTCGACAGGACTGATTTCCAACACAAGATAAAGTAAAAATGAGACATTAGTTGGAGTTATATTATGCACAGTGAAGGCACACGAGTGTTCGACTCACCGTCAGAAGGGCTCGAGATGGTCGTGGCTTGTCCAGACTGTCAGACTGTCAGACCTCTCGTGTGTATGTGTGTGTGTAAAAAAGAACACGTCAAAAACGAACTGTGGCAGGTATTTGGTAGCTGACGTATACTGAGATGAAGAAGCTGTGTTTTTTCAGGCTATTGACAGAGCGCCCAGGCATGTTTCTAATTTTAAGACTGTGTGACGTGCCACCGTTTGACCATTAGCCAAATGTTTACCGCCTAAAATGTCTGGTTCGATTTTATTGTCGTCAGTGTTTAGAATATTTACGTTGCCTTTTCGAGTGATACACATTTTATCATTATTTCTGACTTAATTTACAGCTCAATTACTTCAATTGTTCAATGGTTAACTGCAATCAGTTCATGGGAGTATTCGTGACAAAATAAATAGTTTGCTGCTGCTATTTTTAAGAGTGTTGTAGCTCCTCGCTCGTGGACTGTATCTGTATGTCTGTCTGTCTGTATGTCATGATGACGTCATGACCCCGGCTAACCGCCCGTGACCGCTACAGGTCAACAACGCCACGGCGCGCATCCAGACCAAGAAGCCCTCGTCGTCATCGTCCTCGTCCTCCCTGCCTAATGGTGAGTGTGACGTCACAGGTAACAGATGAGTCACAGGTACACAGATGACGTCAGCTTTCTGCGGAGGAAAAATGGATATCTTCTGTTTGATTGCGGACAATTTTGGTTTTGCATTATGTAAAGCAGCTCAAACAATACACTGTTGGACAACAATTCTGTGGAATTATCGTTTTTTATAAATTGTTTTTTGTCTTGCCTGGATTAAAAGTTTCAATAGTCTAGCAAATTTTGACTGTTGAGTCCATGCTGTCCAATTGACTGTCAAACGATTTGGCCCCGCTTCGGGTGGAGCGTCCCAGTAGTTGCACACAAGTAACCATGATCGTCTTTCTTTGGAAAGTGCACGCTGTAGCTGGCAGAGGGGGCTTTGTGATGAACTCTGCCTCCTGTGAGCTATGGCACAAGCAAAACAGCATGTGTTGGTTCTATGTACTGGTATTTTGTGTCCTGTTTCTGTTTGTTGTTTTGGGTACCAACCAGCATCTTACTCTTAGCCTATCGGTATGTACCATAGTTTGGTGACTCGAGGTTTATGACTGTGAGTAACCCAGTGCATTGTTCCGCAGCCCCTTTTCTTTGTCCTCGATTGTCCTCTTTGTCCTCGTATTTATTTCTCCAATCTTGGACGATTTGTTTGACAGAGTAATGTCTTAAACATTCCGTTTCAGTCCTTTTTCGAAAACCATTTTCTGAAAAATGATATTTATCAAGAGCAACTGTCATATAAATGTAGGGCAAAAATCATGACAGTGCAGCCATTTGTTTCTTTTTTAATCCAACCAAGCCAGCCTTTGATATCTTCGGGTCCATGAAAAGTCATTACCCCGTGAGCTTTACCATGCGCTTTGTTTAGTGACTATTGAAACAGCGAACCTTCACGCCAACGTACCTTTTAAATACCCTTCTCCGCCAACCGGTCTGCTCTCAAAACTCTCTTTCGTCTCCCTCTTTCTCTCTTACTCTCTCTCGCTCTCTTTCTCTCTTCGCTCTCTTTCTCTCTTCGCTCTCTTTCTCTCTCCGCTCTCCGCTCTCCGCTCTCTCTTCTCTCTCCGCGCACCACCTGCGTGTCTTCTGCTGCTCCTAAACCTTCACCCGTCATTGCTGGTCTCCAAACCCCTCTACCTTTTCTTCTGTCTCCCGCTTGTGGAAGCTTCCGTTCACCATACCACGTATCATCCCCTCGGCCACGACAGCGACGAACAGCTTCGCACCTCTCTGGTCCATCGAAGAGTCTTCCTGTCGCCATTACCGAGTAGTCTCTGTGTGTCCCGCTCTTAGCTCCTCCTGTCCGCATACGTAGTCTCCCTGTGCTGGTGCTGTCCTCTCCGCTCCTGTCCAGCCATCAGCCCGCCATCGTAGAGTCTCCCCCTGCGTGTGGTGCTGTCCCCTGCTCCTGTCCCACCTCAGCCGCGCCATCGTAGAGTCTCCCCTGTGGTGGTGCTGGGTTCCCCGCTCCTACCCACCTCAGCCGCCATCGTAGATGTCTCCCCTGTTGTGATTGCTGTCCCCGCTCTCTACCATCCCACATCAGCACGCCCATACGTAGATCTCCCCTGTGTGTGCTGTTCCCTCTTAGACTCCTGTCCCAACTCGTCACGCCCCGTCCGGCCATCTTTGTAACGGTCTCCCTGTGGTGGTGGCTGTCCCCAGCTCCTGTCCCACCTTCAGAACCACCATCGTAGAGTTCCCCTGTGGTGGTGCTGTCCCCGCTCTGTCCCCACCTAAGCCCCGCATCGTAGATATCCCACTGTGTGGTGCTGTTCCCGCTCCTGTCCCCACCTCAGCCCGCCATCCGTAGTTAGTCTACCTGTGTGGTGCTGTCCCTTCCTGTCCCACCTCAGCCGCACCATCGTGATGTCTCACCTGTGTGGTGCTGTCGCCCGCTCTGTCCCCCACCTCAGGCCCGCCCAATCGTAGAGTCTCCCCTGTGTGGTGCTGTCCCCGCTCCCTGTCCCCACTCACCGCCAATCGTAGAGTCTCCCCCTGTGTGGTGCCTGTTTCCCCTTAAGCCCCTGTCCCGCCCTCAGCCCGCCATCGTAGAGTCTCCCCCCCTTGTGTGGGTGCTGTTCCACCGCTCCTGTCCCATCCTCAGCACGCCATCGTACGAGTCTCCCTGTTGGTGCTGTCCCCGCTCCTGTCCCACCTCAGCGGGCCGCCCATCGTAGAGTCTCCGCTGTGTGGATGCCTTGTCACCCGCTCCTGCTCCATCCTCAGCCCGCCATTTCGTGAGAGTCTACCCCCTGTGTGGGGTGCTGTCCCCGCTCACTGTCCACCCACTCAGCCCGCCATCGTAAGTCTCCCTAGTGGTTGGTGTGCTGTCTTCCCTTTGGCTCCTGTGCCACCTAATACAGCCGCCATCGTAGAGTCTCCCCTTCTGTGTGGTGCTTGTCCACGCTCTGGTCCCTTACCGTAGCCCCGCCATCGTAGAAGTTCTCCGCTGTGTGGTGCTGTCCGTTAGCGCTCCCTACCCCACCTTCACGCCCGCCATCAGTAGAGTCTCCCCCTGTGTGGTGCTGCCGCTCCTGTCCCACTCT
The DNA here is from genome assembly GCA_014673585.1 of Semibalanus balanoides. Taxonomy (NCBI): domain Eukaryota; kingdom Metazoa; phylum Arthropoda; class Thecostraca; order Balanomorpha; family Balanidae; genus Semibalanus; species Semibalanus balanoides. The sequence continues at coordinate 31,396 of VOPJ01005547.1, forward strand.
TCAGCCCGCCATCGTAGAGTCTCCCCTGTGTGGTGCTGTCCCCGCTCCTGTCCCACCTCAGCCCGCCCCATCGTAGAGTCTCCCCTGTGTGGTGCTGTCCCCGCTCCTACCCCACCTCAGCCGCCTGTAGAGTCTCTCTGTGTGGTGCTGGCCCGCTCACTGTCCCACCTCCAGCCCGCCCTTAGTGGGTCTCACACTAGTGTGGTCGGCTGTCCCCCCGCTCCCTGTCCACCTCAGCCCGCATCGTAGAGTCTCCCCCTGTGTGGGTGCTGTCTCCGCTCCTGTCCCACCTAGCCCCGCCATCGTAGAAGTCTCCGCCTGTGTGGTGCTGTCCCCGCTCCTGTCCGCACTCAGGCCCGCCATCGTAAGGTCTCCCTTGTGTGGTGCTTGTTGCCCCGCTTCCTGTTCCCCACCCTCTTAGACCCGCCATCGTAGAGTCTCCCCTGTGTGGTGCTGTCCCCGCTGCCTACCCCCACCGTCAGCCCGCCATCCGTAGAGTCTCCCCTGTGTTGGTGCGTGAGATGCCCGCTCCTTCTTCCCAATTCAGCGCATCGTCAGAGTCTCCGCCTGTGTGGTGCATTGTCCCGCGCTCCTACGCCCACCCTCAAGCCGCCATCGTAGAGTCTCTCCTGAGTGTGGTGAATGATCCCGCGCTCCTCGCCCTACCCCACCTCAGCCCGCCATCGTAGATCTCTCCCCTGTGTGGTGCTGTTTCCGCGCTTGCTGTCCACCTCAGCCCGCCATCGTTAGAGTCTCCCCTGTGTGGTGCTGTCCCCGTCCTGTCCAACCAATCAGCCCGCCATCGTAGAGTCTCCCCTGTGTTGGTGCTATGATCCCGATGGCTCCTGTGCCCACCTGCGCCCGCCATCGTAGAAGTCTCCCCTGTAGTGGTTGGCTGTCCCCCGCTCCTGTCCCCACCCCGAGCCCGCCATCGTAGAGTCTCCCCCTGGTGTGGTGCTGTCCCCGCTCCTGTCCCACTCAGCCCCCATCGTAGAGTCTCCCCTGTGTGGTGCTGTCGCCCGCTCCTGCTCGACACCTCAGCCCGCCATCGTAGAGTCCTCCCCCTGTGTGGTGCTGTCCCCGCTCGCTGTCCCACCTTCCCCAAGCCTTCCCACACTCCGCCCCATTCCCCGTAAAGAGGTAACTCCCACTGTGCTGTGCTGTCTCGCCGCTCCTGTCCGCACCTCAGCCCAGTCATCGTAGAGTCTTTCCCCCTGTGGTGGTGCTGTCACCCGCTTCACTGTCCCACTCAGACCACCCGCCAATCGATAGATTGTTCCCCTGTGTGTGGTGCATGTTCCCGCTCCTGTCCTCAAACTCAGCCCGCCATCGTTAAGAGATCGTCCCCTGTGTGGTGCTGTCCGCCGCTCACTGTCCCACCTCAGCCCAGCGCATCGTAGAGTCTCACTGTGCCTGGTGCTGTCCCGCCTCCTACCCCACCTCAGCCCGCCAATCGTAGAGTTCCTCCCACTGTGTGAGTGCTTGTCACCCGCTCTTCTGTCCCACCCTCAGCGCCCGCCATTCTGTAGAGTCTCCCCATGGTGTGGTGCTGTTCCCCGCTCTCTGTCCCAACTTTCAGCCCGCCATCGTAGAGTCTCCCCTGTGTGGTGCAATTGTCCCCCGTCCTGTCCTCACCTCACTCGTCGCCATCGTTAGAGTCTTTCCACCTGTGTGGTGGCGTCCCCGCTCTGTCCCACCGCAGCCCGCCATCGTAGAGTCTCCCGCTGTGTGGGTGCTCGTCCGCTTCCTGTCCCACCGGCAGCCCCCATCGTATTGAGTCTCTCCCTGTGTGTTCTGTCCCCAGCCTCCCTGTCCCACCTCAGCCCGCCAATCGTAGAGTCCTCCTCTGTGTTGGTGCTGTCCCCGCTCCTAACCCCACCTCAGCCCGCCATAGTAGAGTCTCCTCGTGTGGTGCTGTCCGCCGCTCTGTCCCACCATCATGCCCTTTGCTCATCCCCCGTAGAGTCTACCCCTGTGTGGTGCTGTCCCGCTCCTTTTGTCCCACTCATCAGAACCGCGATCCCGCCACCGTAGAGTCTCCCCTGTGGGTGGTGGCTGTCCCTGCTCCCTATCCCACCTGTCAGCCCGCCAATCGGGTAGAGTCTCCGGGCTGTGTGGTGCTGTCCCCGCTCCTGTCCCACCTCAGAGCCCGCCATCCTGTAGAGGTCTCCATGTGAGTGGTTGGCTGTCCCCAGCTCCTAACCCACCTCAGCCGCCATCGTAGAGTCTCCCCTGTGTGGCTGTCCCCGTCCTACCCCATTCCTCAGCCTCGCCATCCGTAGAGTCCCTCCCCTGGTGTGGTGCCTGTCCCCCGCTGCATCTGTCCCACCGTCAGCCCGCCATCGTAGATGTCTCCCTGTGTGGTGGGCTCGTCCGCCGCTCTTCTGTGCCACCGCAGCCCCGCCATCGTAAGAGTCTTCCCTGCTGGTGGTGCTGTGGTCCCCCGCTCCTGTCCCACCTGCAGCGCCGGCCATCGTAGAGTCCTCCTCCTGTATTGGTGCTGTCCCCGCTTCCTGTCCACCTCAGCCCCGCCATCGTAGAGTCTCTTCACCCCTTGTGTGGTGCTGTCCCCCGCTCCTGTCCCACCTCAGCCCGCCAATCGTAGAGTCTCCCCTGTGTGGTGCGCTGTCCCCCCGCTCCTGTCCCACCTACCCCGCCATCGTAGAGTCTCCCCTGTGTGGTGCTGTCCCCGCTCCTGTCCCACCTCAGCCCGCCATCGTAGAGTCTCGAATGTTCGGCTGATGGCGGCGCCTGTTTTTGATTGAAGCCGTACTGGCTCGGACCGGATTGCTCACATCTCCGCTTGGTGAGACGGCGGCCTCCGCCCGGCCGCGCACTGTCTCTCATCTCTCTGCCTCTTGTCTCCTCTGCCTGCGGCGCTTGTCTCCTCTGCCTGCGGTGCCTGTCTCCGCTGCCTGACGAGCCTTGTCTCCGCTGCCTGACGAGCCTTGTCTCTGCTGCTGCCTGCTTGATGAGTCTTGTCTCCGCTGTCTGACGCGATTGTCTATGCTGCTCGATCAGTCTTGTCTCTGGCTGATGCTGAAGCAGCGTGTCTTGTCCAAGTTGCCTGCTGTGTGTGTGTGTGTGTTTTATATCCCACTGCCCTACCGAGTCCTGCTGCCGTACAGAGGAAGAACCACGTATGACACGATCTTCGGCGATTGTCATACGTGGTTCTGTCTTTGCATGGCAGCCTGGGCGTCTGCCCGTTTGCGCTTGTTTTGCCTGTTTGAGGGGAAATTGCCTCAATGCGGTTAATCATATCGGCTTCCCGGCATCTAATCTTGGAGTGTCCGCCGCTGCTGTTTCGTTTTCCGTTAACGTACCCCGGCCGCTGCATGTTGTCCCGGTTTCTCTGCCACGAGTTACGCATGCCAAGCCGGAGCTAATTCGCTAGCATGAAGAACGATAGTAGTTATTTCTCTAGGAATACGTCATATTGCATGGTCGTCGTACAGCGTTATTTGCTGCCAGCACGTGTTGTGTCTGGTGGTTTCTGTCCCGTAGTGCATTCAATGGTGAACTGTCTGGTCAGGGAAGTCACCATCGGATCATTTAATGTGTGCGCGTCGTCCTGCTGAGCTGGTATCAGTTTTTCCTGCCCTAAGACCTCTCCTGTGATTCTTCTACGCTACTTTCACAGCTGGATTTCCAAGTCACAGAGAGTTCCGTCTGTGTTGCGAATTCATCCAGCAGTTGGCGGCTGGGTAGAGTCTCTGGAATAAGTGAAGTTCATGGAACCAGAAAGGAACTGAACCTTCACTCCATCCCTTCTGTTGTCTGCGTGGCCTCCTGAGATCTCTGACCCCAGGTGCCTCCCAGGTCGAGTCAAGGCTGTGTTCTGACCGTCACATTCCCTCCGGGAATTCCTGGAATCCCCGGCGGGCATTTTACTCAACTGCAGTTTGGCAATGTTCTTATGCATTTATATTCCTGTTGCCTCGGGAATCGATAGAAATCGCCTTTCTTCTGATTCCCCGGAATCCCCGCGGGGCATTGACGGGTCATAACGCAGCCTTTATCCTCGTTTATCTTACCCGTCTCTGACGCGTCTTCACCCCTACAGCGGCGGCGCTGCGTGGCGCGGCGCTAAGAAGAAGCAGTGTGCGCGCGCTGCCGGCGGCGGCGGCCACACCGTTCGCTCGCCATCCCACACAGCTGACGGCCGCTGCCGCCGCCTCAGCGCTCCACGGATACGCGCCGTGAGTATAGGCGGCGCCACTGTCGCGCTGGTATAGGCGGCGCCACTGTCGCGCTGGTATAGGCGGCGCCACTGTCACACTGGTGACAGCGGTGGGATCTGTTTTGAGATATTTGTTGTGAAGCTGGTCACAGGGGTGAAAGTGAGGTGCTATGGTTTGCGTTATGCATATTTGTCACCTTGTGATTTTTTAAGTTTGTTTGGTTGTGCACTGATTGCATAAGTGAATGTTAATGTACAACTATATTATATGACAAATGAACTGTGCTGTTCTGTTCGGGCGTGCTGTTCCTTGGCCCAGGTTTTATGTCTTTAGTCCTGTCACCCTGAGGCCTAACTTAGTCATTCAACGTAACCAATACAGGGTATCACCTGGTGCCGGAATATCGAAGCTCAGTTTCCCTGCGTGATCGCTAGATGTCTCTGTCTATGACGTGACCTGTTGTGGCGCAGAATGTATTACGACCCTATGATGTCTCTGACTCTGACGTGACCTGTTGTGGCGCAGGATGTATTACGACCCTATGATGTCTGACTCTGACGTGACCTGTTGTGGCGCAGGATGTATTACGACCCTATGATGTCTCTGACTCTGACGTGACCTGTTGTTGGCGCACAGGAATATATTACGAACCCTATGATGTCTGCTTGACTCTGACGTGAACATGTTGTGGCGGGCAGGATGTATTAGACGACCCCTATGAATGTCTGACCTATGACGTGACCTGTTTGGCGCAGAATGTATTACGACCCTAATGATGTCCTCTGACTCTGACGTGACCTGTTGTGGCGGCAAGGATATATTACGACCGCTATGATGTCTCTCTGACTCTGACGGTGGACCTGTTTGTGGCGCAGGATTGTATTACGACCCTATGATGTTCTCTGACTCTGACGTGACCTGTTGTGGCGCAGGATGTATTACGACCCTATGATGGCGAGCCAGGCGATGGCGGCACAGCTACAGCAGGTGAGACCGACTGGAGGCAGGAACGTCCTGCTGTCGCTGCTCATTGTCAACGTAAATGGCATGCGCGTGGATGGCTGAGCAGACCAGCTAAGTATTTCAGATGACCATGTCTAGAGACTCTTGCGGCTCGAAACGGCGGGCAGTTGTTCAAGAAAAGTGGTTTGGAGATCTGATCAAAATGTGTTTTCCATAATGAGTATTGTGTAACTTCTAATTCATTGTTATCTTCTTTCATTTTAAAGTATAGCTTTCAGTCTCATGCAGTTATAATCTCGCATTTAACTTGAAAGGCAGTCCAAGAGGCGCCGGAAATCACTTGCAATGGTATCTCAACAACTTCATGCTCGCTTTAGTTTATACCCCTCCCCCCTCCCCTTCCCGCGCCATGCCGGCGCCATGGTTCATGTGCCACCTTCCATCGTCTCCTCCCGTCACCATCGTCTTCCGCGCCTAACACCACCTCCCCGCTCCACAGTCTGGCCAGGCTGCGGCGGCAGCGGCTGCCCAGGCCGCCATGATGAAGGGCCCAGCCGTCTCCATGGCGTCGATGACGCAGCCGGCGGGCGCCGCCGCCTACAGTGCTGCCGCCTACAGCGCCGCCGCCGCCCGGGCCTACTCGGCCGCCGTGGCCGCCCAGCAGCAGCAGCAGCCCGGCGCGATGGCGGGGGCGGGGGCGGCCGGCTCACCGGGAGCGCAGGGCGCCGCGCAGCAGCAGGCGCAGCAGGCCCAGCAGGCGCAGATGGTGCAACACGCGCAGCACGCGCAGCAGGTGCAGCTGGCGCAGCAGGCCCAGCTGGCGCAGCTGGCGGCTCTCGGGTGAGTGGTGGACGGGTGAGCTGAGAGTACTGTGGTGGGCGACGATTTTTTGCGGAGCTTGTTGCGCAGGTTCTGACCTCACCACCCGATCGATCGCGCGACTCCTGTTGGCCGGCAG
>VOPJ01005547.1:39989-56046 GCA_014673585.1 Semibalanus balanoides
CCCACCTCAGCCCGCCATCGTAGAGTCTCCCCTGTGTGGTGCTGTCCCCGCTCCTGTCCCACCTCAGCCCGCCATCGTAGAGTCTCCCCTGTGTGGTGCTGTCCCCGCTCCTGTCCCACCTCAGCCCGCCATCGTAGAGTCTCCCCTGTGTGGTGCTGTCCCCGCTCCTGTCCCACCTCAGCCCGCCATCGTAGAGTCTCGAATGTTCGGCTGATGGCGGCGCCTGTTTTTGATTGAAGCCGTACTGGCTCGGACCGGATTGCTCACATCTCCGCTTGGTGAGACGGCGGCCTCCGCCCGGCCGCGCACTGTCTCTCATCTCTCTGCCTCTTGTCTCCTCTGCCTGCGGCGCTTGTCTCCTCTGCCTGCGGTGCCTGTCTCCGCTGCCTGACGAGCCTTGTCTCCGCTGCCTGACGAGCCTTGTCTCTGCTGCTGCCTGCTTGATGAGTCTTGTCTCCGCTGTCTGACGCGATTGTCTATGCTGCTCGATCAGTCTTGTCTCTGGCTGATGCTGAAGCAGCGTGTCTTGTCCAAGTTGCCTGCTGTGTGTGTGTGTGTGTTTTATCTCCCACTGCCCTACCGAGTCCTGCTGCCGTACAGAGGAAGAACCACGTATGACACGATCTTCGGCGATTGCCATACGTGGTTCTGTCTTTGCATGGCAGCCTGGGCGTCTGCCCGTTTGCGCTTGTTTTGCCTGTTTGAGGGGAAATTGCCTCAATGCGGTTAATCATATCGGCTTCCCGGCATCTAATCTTGGAGTGTCCGCCGCTGCTGTTTCGTTTTCCGTTAACGTACCCCGGCCGCTGCATGTTGTCCCGGTTTCTCTGCCACGAGTTACGCATGCCAAGCCGGAGCTAATTCGCTAGCATGAAGAACGATAGTAGTTATTTCTCTAGGAATACGTCATATTGCATGGTCGTCGTACAGCGTTATTTGCTGCCAGCACGTGTTGTGTCTGGTGGTTTCTGTCCCGTAGTGCATTCAATGGTGAACTGTCTGGTCAGGGAAGTCACCATCGGATCATTTAATGTGTGCGCGTCGTCCTGCTGAGCTGGTATCAGTTTTTCCTGCCCTAAGACCTCTCCTGATTCTTCTACGCTACTTCCACAGCGGGATTTCCAAGTCACAGAGAGTTCCGTCTGTGTTGCGAATTCATCCAGCAGTCAGCGGCTGGGTAGAGTCTCTTGAATAAGTGAAGTTCATGGAACCAGAAATGAACTGAACCTTCACTCCATCCCTTCTGTTGTCTGCGTGGCCTCCTGAGATCTCTGACCCCAGGTGCCTCCCAGGTCGAGTCAAGGCTGTGTTCTGACCGTCACATTCCCTCCGGGAATTCCTGGAATCCCCGGCGGGCATTTTACTCAACTGCAGTTTGGCAATGTTCTTATGCATTTATATTCCTGTTGCCTCGGGAATCGATAGAAATCGCCTTTCTTCTGATTCCCCGGAATCCCCGCGGGCATTGACGGGTCATAACGCAGCCTTTATCCTCGTTTATCTTACCCGTCTCTGACGCGTCTTCACCCCTACAGCGGCGGCGCTGCGTGGCGCGGCGCTAAGAAGAAGCAGTGTGCGCGCGCTGCCGGCGGCGGCGGCCACACCGTTCGCTCGCCATCCCACACAGCTGACGGCCGCTGCCGCCGCCTCAGCGCTCCACGGATACGCGCCGTGAGTATAGGCGGCGCCACTGTCGCGCTGGTATAGGCGGCGCCACTGTCGCGCTGGTATAGGCGGCGCCACTGTCACACTGGTGACAGCGGTGGGATCTGTTTTGAGATATTTGTTGTGAAGCTGGTCACAGGGGTGAAAGTGAGGTGCTATGGTTTGCGTTATGCATATTTGTCACCTTGTGATTTTTTAAGTTTGTTTGGTTGTGCACTGATTGCATAAGTGAATGTTAATGTACAACTATATTATATGACAAATGAACTGTGCTGTTCTGTTCGGGCGTGCTGTTCCTTGGCCCAGGTTTTATGTCTTTAGTCCTGTCACCCTGAGGCCTAACTTAGTCATTCAACGTAACCAATACAGGGTATCACCTGGTGCCGGAATATCGAAGCTCAGTTTCCCTGCGTGATCGCTAGATGTCTCTGTCTATGACGTGACCTGTTGTGGCGCAGAATGTATTACGACCCTATGATGTCTCTGACTCTGACGTGACCTGTTGTGGCGCAGGATGTATTACGACCCTATGATTCTGACCTGACGTGACCTGTTGTGCGCAGGTGTATGTACGACCCTATGATGTCTCTACCTGCTGACGGACCTGTTGTGGCGCCAGGTTTATATTACGACCCTATATGATGTCTCTGACTCTGACGTGACCTGTGGGCGCAGGATGTATTACGACCCTATGATTCTTCTGACCTGACGTGACCTGTTTGTGGCTGCAGATATGATTGACGTACCCTAGATGTCTCCTGATCGACGTGACCTGTTTGTGGCGCCAGGATGTATACGACCTATGATGTCTCTGACTCTGACGTGACCTGTTGTGCGCGCAGGATGTCTTACGACCCTATGATGTCTATGACCTACGTGAACTGTTGTGGCGCAGGATGTATACGACCCCCCTATGGATGGTTCTGACTCTGACGTGACCTGTTGTGGCGCAGGATGTATTACGACCCTATGATGGCGAGCCAGGCGATGGCGGCACAGCTACAGCAGGTGAGACCGACTGGAGGCAGGAACGTCCTGCTGTCGCTGCTCATTGTCAACGTAAATGGCATGCGCGTGGATGGCTGAGCAGACCAGCTAAGTATTTCAGATGACCATGTCTAGAGACTCTTGCGGCTCGAAACGGCGGGCAGTTGTTCAAGAAAAGTGGTTTGGAGATCTGATCAAAATGTGTTTTCCATAATGAGTATTGTGTAACTTCTAATTCATTGTTATCTTCTTTCATTTTAACCCCTATTACTGTCGGGGGGGGGGCCGAATCGGCCCCCTTTAAAAGGTTTTTCGCGTACAGTTCATTCATACTCAACCCAGACTTCAAACTTGCTGACTTTTCCTAACGTTTCCATTGCGCATCGAAATGTGTACTTTTTTCTAAATTACACCATTAGGAGGGGGTCCAAGACCGTTTTTAGGGCCTGTTCGGCCGTTTTGACATACATCTTTTGCATTGGGTTAGGCTCTCGTGGAGAGTTGTAATATTAAGGGACTTTTAGCAAAACCACCACATGAAGAGAATTGATTGTTCTTTCAGATGCTAACTCGAAATTTCAAATTTTTTTAATTTTGAAATACGAATTTTTTGAAAACTTTTTTGTTTTATAAATGATACAAGTTTTTTTGTTTTTGTCATGAAGTTTTTGAAACCGGAACTGTAAGAGAAAAAGCACAATATAGTTTGAAAGTTTTCAGAGCGATATTTAATATTTGGAATGAACTGATGTCAGGTCAAATGCTAACATCTTCGAAATAAATAAGGGTGCAAAATGAAAAACAATGGTTAAACAATACATAAAAACATCCAATTACATGTCTATTTCCGGTATCATGTCATACTCAGGCACCCTTCTTGTAAGAGGAACAATTTTAGTAAGTGACGCTTTTGAAAGGCAGTCAAGGTCACGAACACCTTTTTATCACCTTAACTCGCTGACACCGAACAATATAGAGAACTCGTAATGTCTCAAAACGTTTGTCTTGTCAATACGACATCTGTTTGATATGCAGTTGAAACCTACTTGATGTCAACCTTGACCTTGACCTTCGACCTTGACAAGGGGTCAAATTTTTGATTTGACACAATTTTGGTATGATTGAACCGCAATGACGAGAGAAACACGATGGTATCAAAATAAGTGCCTATAGTGTTTTTAGAAGTAAAATGTTATTAACACATAACTTATGCTAAAAACCAGGTTTTTAAACATTTTTTGAACCTCTATCACCACGTTGACCTAGGTCCATTCTTGATGGCATATATGCGAAGACAATTAAAATTGCTCTCCAGTCCTTTTTCGGATTCCTCCCTAACTGCCATAGTTCGCGAGATAATGGCAATGTTTTCCTGAAAAAATATCATGTTAGACATATATTTATTTGTATGCACGTCACTTTGAACCTTGAAAGATAGTACCCAGGGTCATTTAAATTCAAAAATACGAGTTCATTGTGAGCCATAGACTACATACTAAGTTTCATGTTTTGTAGCTCTATCGCCAGCCGTAGATCTGAAAGGGGGGCCGAATGAGCCCCCCCCCCCCGAACAATTCGTATACTTGTTCATCCCTCCCAGGAATAGGGTTAAAGTATATATTTTCAGCTCTATGCAGTTATAATCTCGCATTTAACTTGAAAGGCAGTCCAAGAGGCGCCGGAAATCACTTGCAATGGTATCTCAACAACTTCATGCTCGCTTTAGTTTATACCCCTCCCCTCCCTTCCCGCGCCATGCCGGCGCCATGGCATGTCCACCTCCATCGTCTCCTCCCGTCACCATCGTCTTCCGCGCCTAACACCACCTCCCCGCTCCACAGTCTGGCCAGGCTGCGGCGGCAGCGGCTGCCCAGGCCGCCATGATGAAGGGCCCAGCCGTCTCCATGGCGTCGATGACGCAGCCGGCGGGCGCCGCCGCCTACAGTGCTGCCGCCTACAGCGCCGCCGCCGCCCGGGCCTACTCGGCCGCCGTGGCCGCCCAGCAGCAGCAGCAGCCCGGCGCGATGGCGGGGGCGGGGGCGGCCGGCTCACCGGGAGCGCAGGGCGCCGCGCAGCAGCAGGCGCAGCAGGCCCAGCAGGCGCAGATGGTGCAACACGCGCAGCACGCGCAGCAGGTGCAGCTGGCGCAGCAGGCCCAGCTGGCGCAGCTGGCGGCTCTCGGGTGAGTGGTGGACGGGGTGAGCTGAGAGTACTGTGGTGGGCGACGATTTTTTGCGGAGCTTGTTGCGCAGGTTCTGACCTGACCACCCGATCGATCGCGCGACTCCTGTTGGCCGGCAGAATTAGAGACGAAGTTGTACTATTGGTTCCAAAATAAGCATCCCGCTTGGGTTGACTGGCACAGCAGTTTAAGGGAGTATAACACCTTGGGAAAATTATGAGAAATGACGGAGATGAGAAGCCACTCATCTGGGCACTCACCTACATCAATCCACATACTTTTCCCAAGGCGGTATATTCCCTTTAACTGCTGTGCCGGCCTACCCAGCGGGACGCTTATTTTGGAATCAATAGTACGTGCCCGACATACCTGGACACGGTCCACACGGAGGATATAATGGTGACGCTGACTAGTCGGATGTCGATGTATAGGAACTTGGTACTTACCGATAGTGCCGGTATTAGCCTGAGGTGCTGCTGATATTCAGTGAGGGGCGGTTAACTGTGGTGCAGTGGGTAGAGGTGCTCATACTGGTGAACACAATGTCTCACCTCGTCTCACCACGAACGCAGAACATATGTAATGTTCTCTCTCCGAATGGCTCAATAAGTACGGAGAGGGTAGGACGTAAATCTGCAGTAATCATTTCTATTTTCAGTAATAGTGATTGCTATTTAGTGGCAGGGGTGTTTTCATTGGAAGAACAAATTTGAGGTTTGTCATCGATAACCGATCGCCATAAGGCTGTTGGAAAGAACGCGTGTTAGAAATCCATTTTCTTTGGTGTCGTCATGCTCTGTTTGAAGCGTGAATAACATGTTGCTCATACTCGTAGCCAAGTGCAAACTTTGAATTGCGGTTATGGCACTAAGGTGTTTAATTCATTCGCTTCAACATATAATGTAGGCATGGTTTCGCTGTTACGAACTGAGACCGCCATGACCCGCCTGACCCCCCCGACCGCCCTGAACCCGCCCTGACCCGCCCTGACCCGACCCTGACCCGACCTGAACCGCGACGTGACCCACCTGACCGACCTGCCCCGACCCGACCGACCCGACTGAACCGCCTACCGACCTGACCGACCTGACCCGACTTGACCCGACTGACTCGAACTGACGCCGCACTGACGCCGACTGACCCTGACCTGACCCGACCACCCGACCTGACCCGACCTGACCGACCTGACCCGACCTGACCCGACTGACCCGACCTGAACGACTGACCCGACCTGGACCCGACCTGACCCGATGACCGACCTGACCCGACTGAACCAAACCTGACCACCATGCCCCTAACCCGACCCGCCCTGAACCTGACACCGACCGAACGACCTGACCTGACCCACCATGCCCTAACCCGCCGCCCTGACCTGACATGCCCGCCCCTGACCTGCACCCTGACCTGACACTGACCTACCCGATCTGACCCCCTGACCGCCCGTTGCAGCAATTCCGACATCAAAGCAGTACGCCGGCCGACCCGTACCTGCGCACGCGTCGGACCAATGCCTGGATACGGGGTACTACACGCATTGTGGGGTGAAGGTTATTAACAATCGGGTCACGTGTGGGACCAGTGGCGGTAACGTGTCGTCGGGGAGGAGGGGGGGAGGGGGGTGTTATAGTGTCGTTGTCTTAAAACGACGGCGCTAGACGAGGGCTTGACGCCGTGTTTTCGTGGGTTTTACTAAGGTCTTGGGACTTAAGCCCAGTGCACACCGATCCGTAATGAGCATTTAACGGGTCGTACTGAGTACGCGGGCGCCCTGCTACGTCCATAGTATGGGAAGAGCCAATATTTGGCCACTGCGCACTGAGACCGTTTCGTCGCCGTAACGCCGTCATCAGTAAGGCGCCGGGTGGGCACCGGGTAGCTAGTTATGGTAGCTAGTTTTCGATTCGAGTGCGCCGTTCACAACCACGCGCCATCAATAGTGTTGTAAGAGGTCGTGAAGAAACCAAGGATATCAAAACGAAGACAGCTGAATCTAGGAGCAGTAAAAAGGTGACCACAATTTTTTGTTTTGGATGCTGGAGCCTAGGTATTTTGCCCATAAGTTAATCCATATTTATCTTGCACTATTGAGATACATATTAATCCTAATGTAAGCAGCCTTAAACCTCTTTAATACCTGCTGTGTAGGTACATCCTACCTACAACAAGCAATAAACCACAACCTCAATTGAACATTAATTTATTCCACAGATGTAAAAAATAACCTAATGTCGATCTCTACAGCTCTATAACACATAGTCATAGCCCTGATTTCATTCCTGAGATAGGTACGCGCTCCCTAGAACCTTTCGTATTGTATATTACGTAGTAGTACCTAGGTTGAGAACGTATTAAACATCACACCTTCGGTCGCTTCCATTTTCCCATTCATCAAGTTGCCATGAAATATGATCATTCGAGCATAAAAGAATCTCCTTTTCACAATCCAGGCAGATCACAGCTTCATCGTCAGAATGACGAAAACTTCAATCCCAAGTAGAGCGAAGTTCACGCAGAACAAGTTAATTTTCCCATCTTTCATTGAAGTCCTAATGGTTACGAGAGCGAAGGTTGCCAGTTACGGCGACCGGTTGCCACCATTTTAACATGGTGGGACAAAATCCGCAATTCTAGAGACTCAGGATCCTATAAATTACGGACGTAACCGAGACGGAGCCCGTTACGGATCCGGTGTGCATACCGGGCTTTAGTTGTATTTTCATTTCAAATTTGCGAACGTCGGGTTGAAGTACCACACAGCCCGCACATATTTGCTGACTAGTGAGCTATTTTATTGAAGGTGTCAGTATTTGAGTTACTTAGTAGTTCACCATGTTCACTCTGTCCGCAGGCGAGCATGTACCGCAACGCCTACAATCGGTTCGCGCCCTACTAGAGCGCCAGCCGCAGCCGCCAGGCCGGCTCACACTCCTCGAGTGCGCCAGCTGGGGCTGCCAGATCGTCTGCCCACCTGCCGCCACAGTGCTGCCAGATCGACTACAGCTCACTACAGGACTACCGCTGCTGCTGTCTGGACATCGACATCGCGGAAAACACCTCGGTAGCTCCTATGCAGCGCTGACGGCTGCTGGTGTTTAGAAACGATCTGCTGGCGTCTCAGCACCAGCTGATGTTTCAGCACCAGCAGCTGTGTTTCAGCACCAATAGCTGTGTTTCAGCACCAGCTGCTGATGTTTCAGCACCAGCAGCTGATGTTTCAGCGTTCTGTGCTGTCGGCTGCGGCTGCAGATGGCGTCTAGCGGGTTGTGGCGACGTCTAGCGGATTGTGCCGACGTCTAGCGGATTGTGCCGACATTTCGGCAGCCGCTGGCGGTCGTGCGGGGCTGGGCAGGAGTTTTACCACCAACGGAACCTGGCATTTTAGCAAGGAGTGCTATCGTTTAGCAGGGATTGCTGGCTCACACATTTGAACTCATTGTCAAAAAGGCGACAGACTGCATGCCCTGCGGATAGGAATCTCACCGGGATGACCGGCGGGCTGGTGTGTTTTCTTGCATTTGAGAGCGCGTTCGTCTGCGGTTTAGTGCAGTGCCAGTTGTGTTCCGTTGCCGAATACGCCCGTTTTGGCCGTGTTAATTCCCTAGATTTGGGACCGATATTACCGCGTCGGTCGGCGGATTTGGCCGGCTGACCGGCTCCGCAGTGTTACCACACGGGTGTCGCCAGGCGAGCCGGGGACGAACGCAGAACTCTCCAGATTTCCGCTCTTGACTGAATCGTGCATTAAGAGCAGGTTCTTGAGAATGTCCCGGCCACTGGTATGCGTGGCCCACTCGGGGCGACGTGGCCGGGTTTGGGGGATGCTCAGCGGTGTCCGGGACAATCTAGGTCCGTCGCCCAGCGTTGGGTGGAGCGGGGCCACTCTTAGTTCTCAAGACGAGTGCGGGTGGCGTGCGTGCGTGGGAGGGAGATGGCTAAGACTGCGAGTGCGGGGAGTGACGACGCGACATGGGGGTGTCGAGGTCCGCGCCCGGGTGACGGGAGAGTGGAGTCGAGACTCAGGAGACCGGAGTCGAGACTCGGAGGACCTCTGCTCGCAGAGATGTCGGCGGGAGCGTGTTGAGTGTGTGTGCGGAAGAACAACATGCTGTCGGAGTAGCGCACAAACGGCGGCATGGTCGCTGGCCTCTCCCACAGCGACGCCATTGGGGATGGTCACCTGAAGCTGGACCAGAACGGCCGGGACTGGATCGGACTTGGCGGGATCGGATGTCTGGATTAGATGCCCGGATCGCTGGGATCTCCGGTGCTGGGCTGGACATCGGCTGGTCCTTGCCGCCGGGGGTAGATCTGAGAACCGGTAACGCGCGTACAATACTCTGATGATCTGTCGCGGTCGCGGGTTCGAATCCCGGGCGGTGCCGCGTTTTGTCGCCGTCATCTTGTTTTCGGGGGAGGAGGGAGCGGCGCGGTAGAACGAGCGGGGTACAATACTGCTCACCTTTGTGTTTGTTGCCAGTTCCACCATCTCGTGGCATCCGCCGGCTGTCATCCGCCTGTCATCTGCTTGTCATCTGCCTGTCATCTACCTGTCATCTGTGTCATCTGGCGTTTCCATCGGCGCTGCGCATTGCAGGATGACGACTGGAATGCGGGATGAGTGCAGTTCGCTGGTCATTCTCTCGTGTACAAAGTATGCCGTGTGCTGTAGGTGCAATGTTCGATGAAATACATGTGCAGACTGAAAAACGGCAATGGCTTGTTTGGTCTGGAGGGCGAAGCGCTGACTAGGAGAGTTTGGAGGGTTCAACATTAAATTATTATTCCACGTGCATTGTGTTTTTACGGTTTGATTTTTGGCTTCTGTGTATCAGACTTGTAAATGACTCAGAGTTGAGTCATGAGTCAGACATTTTTGGATGAGTCATGAGTTGAGTCGACTCAATTTGTAAAAGCGGCACTTGAGTGCCGCTTTTACAAATTGAATCGAGTCGATCTGAACAAATCGAGTTGAGTCGATTCAATTTGTTTGAAACAGCACTTGAGTCAAGAGTTGAGTCAGTTCTTCGGTTGTGAGTCAGACTTGAATCGACTCAAACAAATGAGAGTCAAATGCAACAGGGACATAGCCAAGGGGGTGCTGGGGCGACGCCCCTTCACCTAAGCAAACCAATTTACACTAGATAGAATGCGATTTTGTCGGACACCCCCCCCTTACCCCCAGGGTCAACATTAATAAGTAATGCAACTTTTGATGAGTCAAACTGAGTCGACTCAAATGTTTTTTTGAGTCGAGTCGAATCAATTTGTTAAAACTGCTCTTGAAGTCATAAGTTGAGTCGACTCAATTTTTAAAAGCAAGACTTGAGTCATGAGTTGAGTCGACTCATTTTGTATTAAGCACCACTTGAGTCAAGAGTCGAGTCTTTGGCTCTTGAGTCAGACTTGAGTCGACTAAAAAAATATGAGTCATTACAAGTCTGCTGTGTATCACATGACATCCGTTTAAAAATGCTGCTGTAGATACGGAAATGCGTTGTTCGTGCATTTAAAGCAGGAACCTTTTGATCTAAATCCAGCCGACGATAGGTAGGGAGCCTACAGGACCTGTACCTGTACCAGGTACCTGTACCTGCAGTACAGGTGATCTGAGTCTGAGTCGGATACAGTGGCGCAGCCAGACTTCAGAAGGGGGGCAGTCATCATGGTTCCCTACAAATATCCCCCTGGATATGAAGAACTACTGATTTGGCCACTTCATTTTGCGACAGCCTCCTTTTTTAGCAGTTACATTTACAACTTCTGATAAGTTAGATTGGACCAGGACCCTCGGGCTCTAATGGCCCCTGGGCGGGTTCTAAAGGCCCCTGAACAGACTCAATGGGCCCCTTGGCAGGCTCGAGAGGCCCCTAAACACACTCAATTGGCCCCTGGACATGCTCATGAGGCCTTTTTTTTGCTTCTTTTTGGGGGGCTGGGGCTCAATGGCCCCTGGACATGATCGAGAGGCCCCTGGACAGGGTTTGGGACCGCTAAGTGGGCAAGATGGCCCCTGGACATGCTCGAGAGGTCCTATTTTTTTTTTTGGGGGGGGGGGGGCTCAATGGGCCCCCGTGTTAGCTTTGAAGCCCTTCATTGTATTGTATGGCTAGGGCCATTGACATGCACATAGGCCAGTCATCACCCAGCCAATACTTAACTTAAACACTGCTAGGCCAGCTAGGGCACCATTGGACTCAACCATGTACCCGAGCAGTGCCCATTGGCCCAAGTTAATTATTGGCTGGGTGTATTGGGTAGTGACCCCTCGCCTGGTTTGAGGGCACTGGCGGATCCAGAGGGGGGCTGCAGAGGGGCGCCGCCTCCCCCAGGCGCCCGGATCGTGCATTGGCTTCCCCAAGCCGGGGAGGTTTGAGGGGAGGTCAAAACACGGCCCGGCCCCGCGAACCCCGGGCGCCTGGGGGAGGCGGCCGGCACCTCTTGCAGCCCTCTGGATCCGCCCCAGTTTGAAGGCTCCTCTGTGGCTTTTTTGAAATGCCACCCAATCAACATTTCGAAATGTCGGGCCGACGCGCGGCAGATTCTCGGCAAGTGGCATGCCGACGTCGGCTCGAAGTCGGCTACACGTCGGATATTTCCGCTTATGCTGAGGTCCAGCCGACATCGGGCCGGCGTAAAACCGACGTCGGCCTGACGTCAGCATGTTTACTGGGCATTTACCTTTATGCAAAATATGGTATCTGTGCCAATCTTCGTGGCTCCCTGTGACCCGTAAGGGGGGGGGGGGCAATTGTCACCTCGGCTGCCGTCGAACCGACGTCGGCATCCGCTGCCGAGATGACCGACTTCTTGACATTGGCCCGACATCGAAATGTTTTTTTTTGGGTTCAGTCAAAAAATCGCTTGTGCTACCCGCTACTACCAGGGCGCCGGAAGTGTCCGAAATTTGGAGGGCCGGAGGCAATCTGAAGTCGATTCTTTCCATGCAACGCCTTAGGCGTAATGTAGGGGGCGGCTGCCCCCTGCCCCCCCGGTTTCTGCGTCCTTGGCTACTACCCACGTGGGTAGTAAACACCCGCATCTGGTGGATAAGTGTGCAGACAAGTGGAGTGGCACCTCTAATTGGTTTTATTGGTGTCTAGTTACCCTGGGTTTTATGATCGTGACAAAAGTTTTTAGTTTGAGGGCCAAAATAATACATTTTTCGGGACATTCCGCAAGGTCTGTCATTTCTGTGTCTATTTAAAAAATAACTCATTTGACGCAGTTGCTGCAAAACTTGGCGCGATCAGGTTGCCATGGTAACTGTACACTGTACCGTAAACAAACAGCACGCTGATTGTTGGACGCTAAATGTTGAGTTTGTTTTGTATGATTACTTCTCCCTATCATACAAAATTTTGGTCTTTTTGCTATGTTGTTAATTGTTAGGAGTTTGTGAAACATGCACGTACGTATTTTTTCATATTAGGTATATCTTCTGGACTTAGGAAGTGGTAGACCTATTCTGACAACAATGCCCAACATTTGTGGTTTTTCATGGCTAGTATGAAATATATGACATTCACAATATATTTTGGGGTTCAATATATATTTTTTGTTTGGAAAAGTCCACCTGTATTTAAAGATAATTAGTAGATACTCGTCTGCCTGCTAAGTGTCAACCTTTGCCCAGGTAGCGTGCAACCCCCTTTGTTTTTCAGAAATAACTCGCATAGCTATCAACCGATTGTGATGAAACTTTCAGTACCCTACTTTTTAACGATTTGACACATACTCTGAAATTGTCTAACTCCCCACTTTCATGACCCGTGACCTATGACCTGTTTCTCAAGGTCATGTCAGGCGCAACTTGTGTCCTGTAGTATCAATCTTGTTACATGCACAGTTTTCAAGCGTTTGTTGTTAAAGAGCATATGCACAGGTGTTTCCAGGTGGCAGTAGCTGCTTCCACTGAAAGTGTGACCTCAAATGACGTTTTCTTAGGTCAACCGAGGTCACTGACCTCCGACAACCTCAGATGACTTTTGTTTTGCTGCTGGCTGCTTTCAGGACAGTTTGTGATGCGGATTTCAAATTTAAGATCCATTTTACATAATTATATATTTCACTAGGGTCATGTGCTTCCATAGGTCAACTAAGGTCAGTTAGGTCACTGACACTGACCTCAGATTACCTGACATGACCTTTTTGCAATTTTGCAGTTTTTATGAGAATTGTTTTGCTGATTTTGAATTTGGCATGTTCTTACCATACAGATGTTCCTTCATCGTTTTGGCTTGATCAGTATTCAATTTTTGATTTATTGATTTGATCACTAAATTCTGCAGACCAACAGGAATTGCCCGATCAGGTGGTGAGGTCAGGACCAGCAAAACAAGCTCTGCTTAGCGCGGGTCCTGACCTTGGAAAACCATCCATACAAAACATTCAGACTAAATTTATAAAAAGGAAACAAATCACACATATGATTTGATGACATTTGGGTCATTGACATGACCTCTAGAGGTTTCCTTTTGACCCAGGACCTTGAAATCTGGTATCAATGGCTTTCTTTCGTCACAAGCAACACACTCGTTTTTTAATTGAAGCTCTAGCCCAATTAGGGGCAAAACGCCAGGGGGGTCGTATCCCCCTATAGGGGGGATACATCCAGGTATACCTGGAACTCACTGGGTGTCCAGGTATACCTGGACACCCAGTGAGTTACCCTACCCGGGCAAGGGTTAAACATAGTTTTGAGAATAGTCAGATAGGATTTATTTACTTATTATACTGCTTCATATACTATTATTATATATTATGTTATTTGTTGGTACTTAAATCTCGGAATATGCTTCCAACTGTTCAACATCACCAGTGCTCTTTTCAATATGTTGTTCTAGCATCATGGAGGCTGTCAAGTGTCAATTGTATTACCGCTTGTACATGTTCAGGAGCAATAGAGCAACATTGTTTGTAAAACTACTACATTTCCATGTTTTTCAGACTCACATACTCTCGCGATAGTGAACAAAGCCGACAGAGCTGCCCTCTGCTGTACTGATGTCTGACCCAGACCCCGCCGGGGAGGGGCCGGCCGACGGGGGCGACCTGGCGGCTGACGGTGACCTGCCGCCGGCCGGGGATGATCCTCCCCAGCCCAGTGATGCTCCTCCGACCGAAACTGGGCAGCCCGGTACTGAGGGAGACTCTACGCTAGCCCAGACAGATGTCGAAGCAGACTCTACGTCGGCTCCTGCAGCAGACTCTGCTGCAGACTCTTCAGCAGAACCTGCAGCAGAACCAGCAGCAGAACCTGCAGCAGAACCTGCAGCAGAACCTGCAGCAGAACCTGCAGCAGAACCTGCAGCAGAACCTGCAGCAGAACCTTGCAGCAGAACCTGGCAGGCAGAACTGCAGCGACCTGCAAGCAAAGAACCTGGCAGCAGAACCTGCAGCAAGAACCTGCAGCAGAACCTGAGCAGAACCTGCAGAGAACCAGCAGCAGAACCTGTAGCAGAACCTGCAGTAGAACCCGCAGCAGAACCTGCAGCAGAACCCGCAGCAGAACCAGCAGCAGAATCAGCAGCAGAACCAGCAACAGAAACCGCAGCAGAAACTGCAGCAGAAACCGCAGCAGAAACCGCAGCAGAACCAGCAGCAGAACCCGCAGCAGAACCCTCAGCAGAACCTGTAGCAGAACCCGCAGCGGACTCGGGCGCCGCGGAGATCAGCCAGCCTCCGGAGGGCTCAGTGGCGGGGACGGACGCGGCACCCGGTGGTGGCTCAGATCCCGGACTAGGTGAAGGTGCGGCAGTGGCGGAGGCCGAGGCGTCACCAGTCGGGGATGGAGTCGCGGATGTCGGGGACACGGATACTGCTGCGGCTGGTGCTGCGGCTGTGGAAGAGGATGACACCAGGGACGTGGTTGCCGAGTCGGCCGAGGAAGCGGTGACGTCAGAGCTGGGACCGGTGACGTCACAGGCAGAGGAGGCGGCGGTGACGTCAGGAGATGGGGTGGCGGGCGATCCGGAGTTTGGCCCGTTAAATCCAGGTAAGTGAAGGCTGTAGCTGTATTAGAGCAGCCGTTCTGGCAGCTCGTGTAAATGAATGTAAGCACATCCATCTAATACTTTGTCAACTGTAATTCAATGGCCGTGCAGAACGCTACGCTGAAGCTACACATGACATTATTATGTGTCAGTTACGAAACGATACTGGATTGCAAGGTGGTCTTTGATAAGAGTGGCGATGAACCTAGACAGAGTATCTCTGACGAAACTGGCATTACTCTCTTGTATTCTGACATAGCTGTGATGCAGTTCCGTAATAGTGCACTGATGTGAAATGTCGTACAACAAAAGTTGACAATCATGCTCTGCGGATATCTCGATAAATTGTATTGGTGTGCTACTTAGAACATTCTAGGAACACTTTACTCCTCAGCAGGGTTGGTCTCGTATGTGCCATTTGTTTGTCATCAATACATTCATCTTGCACATTTTTAAGTTGCCATTTGCATTTAGCTTCATATTACCCCATAGCATTGACGCCTTTAGACCATTCTCATCAATTAACCATCTCATCAATCAGTTGCCGATTTTCGTTGGCATTTCTATATCCCGTCAGACGACCTGGCGACAATGCCGCGCATTAATTGTGTTCGATTTCTTACGATATCCTCTACCCTATCTCTTCAGATGGTCTGGTGGCCACGCCGTCCGCTTCTCTGCAGCCCACTGCCAGCGAGTCGCAGCGGCCGTCGGCGCCGCCGCCCAGTCTGCAGCAGTTTGAACCCCCCACTGGACCGGGGTCACGTGACGAGCTGTACTGGCAGCAGCAGCTGACTGGGCTCAGTGACGAGCTGGAGAGGTGAGGGTTGTGCTTTGGCGAAAAGGTTGCTATCAATCACACGGTGGTAATACATTATCATTATCTTATTTATCTCTCACTAGGTGCTAGTGCTGGTCAAATGACAGGTATTTGTCACTGTTGATGTCAACAATTACAAGCCAAAGATGATAGCGACTAGAGAAGGACTGAAGTACTTACCGTACGTCAAAACTTTGGCCACGCAGTCCCCTGCTGGAAACCGTCTGCGATAAAAATGTATTTTACCAGCATCACAATTGTCCCCTAGCGGCATGTCCCTGAACTAAGCAGGCAGATGTTACACCTGACACCTCTTATGTGTGCCAACAGCGCTGAGCAGGCGCCCGGGGCGGCGGGTCCCCAGCCCGACCCCACCGACCAGGTGGAGATGACGACGGGCCGGATCCCGCC
>VOPJ01005548.1:0-69137 GCA_014673585.1 Semibalanus balanoides
TTTGGTGGGTCAAAAAATCAAAATTTTGGAAATTCAAAATTGCCATTTTGTAGAGAATCAAATTTCCTTCTTCGAACAGTTTTGCGTTTGCAATTTGCTTTTTAGCTATGTTTTCTACGATGCATCAAACATTGATCGTTATTCAACCCAAAATTGCATGACATGACGTCATCAAAACGTCATTATCTCCAAAAGTTTTGATTTTTTTCGATGCAATTTTTTAGGAAGACGTCAAATTGATTCTGGATAAGGTACTAAAACTTTGACGTCGTTATCTATTATAATTTTCACGTTATTGCGGAAATTCGGGACGGGGTAGTATTTAGCCCCCCCCCCCCTACGCCGCGCGGGTTAACGGTTTCCAGATCCGATCGGCGCAAATTATCATTCTAGGGTTCAAGCATGACCCATCAAAAGTCCGTATCTACGAAGAAGTCGTCTTGCTCAGAAACTGCCCGTCTCATATCTGTAAACCTATTTTAGGATCGCAAACTGAGAATATCAAACCCGAGAGGTCTCCATTCTTCTCCTGGTCAGGTGAGACCGAGCGAGATTGTTGGCCCACCTTACGTTCAAAGCAGTCACTCGGAGTTCACTGTCCCGACCCGGCAGCTCATCTAACATCCGAGAAGAGATGATGATTGGGGCTTTAGATGATTTTGGGTTTATCCGAAAATATAAATGATCAATTCTAAATATATGGGACACATCACCTCAGCAGAAAACTCATCCGACGCTCCAGGGCCCATTGCGATCAAGTTCCGCCATTCCATTGTGTCGTCAAATCTGCTGAGGTCACAGATTCGTCATTTAATTTTGAGATCTTTGGCTTTGGAGCCGTGTCTTGGATCCATGCTTTGTGCACATCGCAATGTCCGCCGGTCTTGCACGCAAGACGCACATTGTAAACCACGAGGCAATCTAGCACAGGCATATATTTCGATATGGAAGGTTATAACGCTTTTCTAACAGATCGGCGAACATCCGGTCACATCTACCATCCCTGAAGCAAACATTGCATTATAAGAACCATTTGCAACTGAAGCCAGTCCGGTATTGATGCAAAGTACTGAAGACTACCCATCCCAATAATATGATCCACATTCCAAGACAGCAGCCAAGTCAGGCTGTGAATACTGACTAGATCACATTACAACGCTGAGATGTATAACACATTTCTGTTTAAATATCGAGTACTAACAACCCGACCAGTCGTCCCTCCGAATTATAACACGTTTAGTGTACACACTCACACACATTTCTTAGTTGGTGTCAGGCTGTCACACACATATACACGCACACGCACCCGCACCCGCACCCGCACCCGCACACACGCACAACACAAACTCTTAACACAATCACACTCACTGCCGTAACCGCACCTGAGAATGACAGAACTCGGTGTAATTCGGGGTATTATATATTATTCGGGGTATTATACCCCGCCGTCTGAACGCCACCCACGGGTGCCTCACATTCCCAGTGTTCCACCTCATCAGACCAGTCTGAACAGAGAAGCACAGACGCACACACCACCGCACTGGCCACCATATCACAACCGACACAGGAAACATCACACCACACCCGTCAAAGGCACAACACACCCAGCACCAGCTACGTCTCAAACTTCAGACAAGATACAACAAAGCAGCGGTCCGTGCTGCTGGCATAAACATGGCGTGGCAATGGCATGGTAATGGCCGAGCTACTCATCACCAGACATGTGCTCGGATCCCAAAAACGGATCTCGGGATTTGTTCTTGGGATCTGATTCCGGATCCACGGCGATCATAGATCCGTCTTCAATATATAATGCGACAGATCCAAACTGGATCCGAGTTATCAACAGACACTGCCAATCCTTTGCATTGGGATCGCCACTGGATCCCAGATCCGCCATTATACATGTGTAATTTAGGAGACCAATTTTTTAAAGTAATGACAGTATCTTCATTTCCGTTGTTAATGCAACTAGCAAGAGTGCCTTTTAGTTCGATTTTGTCGATAAAATACTATAGAATATGGCAAAATATGCAAGTCGGATCCCGTCGGATCCGAGATAACGTTGGAACAATAGAATCCATTGTTCATTGTTTATAATGGGATCCTGTGGGATCCAAGATCCGTTGGCAAATTTAAAGAAAAGATCCACCTGGGATCCAAATCCATGTTGTAATTTTTTCGTGGGATCCAGTGGGATCAAAGATCCAACATTGTGTTTATCGAAGAGATCCTGCTGGGATCATAGATCCTACTTTCAGATCCATGCACGTCTGCTCATCACAGTTGTGAAGGGTCACCGCCCGTCTGGAGCCGGGAATGACAGCCCTCCTAAGGCTCGGGTGCAGGGGCCAGCTCCTCCGCACCCCACGCGGCTCAGACCGTCGGTGGAAGAAGTCCTCGGAGCTGTAGATCTCGGGAGGAGTGAACGTAGCCGGCTCCTGCGCCGCGTCGGCTCGCTTGTTCTGGGGAGAGCGAAACCGATCACAGCGACATCTTTACAGGCGAAAACGAAACAATGGCGCCATCTGTCGCACAGCATCGTAACGTTCACCCGGAGCTGAGAACGGCTCACAGAGCTGCTTTGGGCCACCACTGGCGGATGCACAGCAGTACACAAGGGCTGACAAATTATGAAATTGCATAATTGCTTAATTTGATAACAATTCACATAATTATTTCAGCTTTTTGTGCCCATCGGTTCCGTGAGTTTAGCAGATTGTGACAAATGGATAGGAAAAGAACGAAAGCAATGCTAAAATAACACTGTGTGATCATCCCCCGAGCAGTTCATTAAGCAAGCTTCAACATGGCCTCTATATAACTTGGCCTTCCTCGTTCTAGCCGCTGGTGCCCCGTCCCTGCCCCTCACCTGGAACAGTGAAGAGAATGTCTGTGTGAGCGAGCCGGGCGGGGCCAGCTGGCGCTCCGCCCCGTCCACCTGTTCCTCCAGCCGGGAGAGCTGGCCGGACGCCGTCGCCACGAACGTCTCCATCGCGTCCACGCGCTGGAAGAGCTGCTGCAGCTGCTGCCGAGCGGCGAACAGGCGTGGCACGGCCTCGCTGACGGCGGCGCCCGAACACTCGGACATCTGCCGGGTTATTCACAGGGGGTGGGTAGTCCGACGCCTACCAGGATACCAAGGATGGGGTCGACTCTGACATCGGCTGACCCACCTAGGAAGAGCCTCACTCCAAAGTCCGAACCCTGAGATGTAATCTGTGGGGTTACACTGGGCGTGCGTGAGAGTGATGTTACTCGACACTCTAATATCACGCCCAGGATGGAGTGGGCTCCCTGAGCCCAACATAAGGCTCTCCACATGATCTCACTGAAGATGGGTAGAAAGATGGGGGCAGCTGCTTACCATTTCCATTAGGCTGCCGAATTCCTCAAGCTTTGCCAGCATGTCTTCCACAGCTATGTCCATTGCATTGCTCTGAAGAAGGACAAATGGGCAGGCAGAACAAGTATAAGTGTGAGAACTGAGATATTAATTAAAATCATGACAATACTTGATTATAAACACATAATTAATACAATTGAGCATTGAGTGTCTCATTTAAGTAAGAAAAATATGATTCAACACTTCCAATGATGAGGTAGACACATGATATGTCTGCTTCATTATTGGTTACTTAGTTCCCTTGCACTTGGAAGGCAGAAGAAGTTGATTTGTGTACCTCTTTTGAAAAATTAACTTGAAGAAATGAAGAGTAGTCTTGTGACATTTCCACACTTAATTCTTTTGCCTCTGTTGTAGCCATTGTACTTGAAGTTGATACTGATAAAGTATCCTGAAAATACAACAAAGATTAGACAACTAAGTACCCAGGAAAATCACAATATTGGTAACAAAAAAAATCACTAATAACAATGGAAAAAGATGAACACAAATTCCAAACACTTGAAGTCAAAGAAGCATAGCCAGAAAAATCACATTACAAAAAAAAATTGAGCTGGGAAAAATATAAGAAAAAAAAATCAGAGCAGAAAACGATTCCTGAAAATCAGGAGTTGAAATGCACTCTTATTTTCCCAAATCATGATTTCATGCTCTACAAACATACATAAGGTCATCAGCAAAAACAGTTTGAACCATGAGCACTATCTATTCAGTAACAAAGCATGGGACCTTCATCATCATTATTATTAATAACTAGCAATTCCTCCTACTACCTGATCTGATGTGTTTTGCACTGGCTGTTTAGTGTGATACTGTTATGTGATACTCACAATTTGCCACTGGTATCACAAATGTGATATCACATGAGTATCTACAGCATGTAGACAGTTTAACACAAATAGAACCACCAGGGCAAATGATCTGTAATTCCAGATTGAGATATCCATATATTATCTAAAGGCAAAAACTAGAACCATAATTCTCCCTCCTTAATAATTGTAGTTACAAAGTGTGTACAACATTCAACAATACAATGTTTGGAACAAGCCAGTTGTGTTGAAATTTCAATCCATTTGTTTGTTTGTTTTCATGAAATACTCCCTTCCCCACCCCGGGCCTCCATTCATTAGCTGACGCTTGACACCCCACGGCCCACCCGCTCAATAGATGCTTCTGGCTCTGATGCTTCTAGCTCCCTGCTTAATAACCTTTTGCTGACACAACCTAGTCCACTCAACAACTTTAAGCCAGCCACTTCAACTTGCAAATAGTTTTAACTTTGTAGCAAACACCCTTCAATTTTATGTGAAATTGGTTGCATCAAATTTTGGTACAGAAGGGTCACCAAGAAGTCTTACATATTTTACCACTTTTCCTATTCTGGCTCATGCTGTCAAATTTGTATCATGCGATTGTGATGTAGCAAAACACAATAGCAAAATTATGGAAAGCAAGTGGAAAACATGAGTTCAATGACAATGAACCTTCACTCTCATGTTTCTCCTGTTGATACGGTCTTTTTGGTCGGTAATGTAATGCCGGTGGGGCGGTGGTGCCAAGTATGAGACTGAAAATAATCAAATTGTAACATCTCATGTCAATGTTCTACCAGCTGAAGCTCAGGCTCAGGGCATGCACTCAGGCTCTTCTAGGTATTATGCACGGTAGATAAAATACAATATTACAGAAAAAAATTATAAATGATAATATGGAAAAGTGGACAAATATCAAAATGATGTTTCAAAGTACGCACATACAACCAGCAACCAACCAACAACTTGAATACTGAGAAGGGATACAGAAGGTGCTACTCCGACGGTTTTGGCGACAGCATGGCTTCAATAGAAGCCAGAAAGGAAAAGACGCGGTGATAAGCTAGATGCTAAAATGTCAAATATGCTATAAATATTTGACCAGCTAGAGTTACGGCTGTGCTGAATCTGATCGAAATTCCGATACATTTCGAAATATCAGATACTGATATTTAAATCAACTTTAAATATAGGGCCCCGGGCTGGAGTGGGTGGCCGACTTGCTTTTCCTATCTGCAATACATTGACCGTTGAATATGGCAGCATTATTTTGTCGCCGACAGCAAGGGGAGAACCGGGGAGTGGCCTCTCCTGTTTATCTTCTTCCTATGTAATTAGGATGTATATGGTAGCAATATTGTTAAACATCTGTGGCGCAGCAGCGCCGATCTTAAAGCAGTATTTGTTTACATTTGTGGTGTTCTAAAACATGTGTACAGACGTTTATGGGCATGTGCATAGCCAGTCTCCCCCGGGTATGAAGCAGTTGCCTACGTCACTATACCTGATCGCAACGCGCACATACCGCACGCACCGCACACACATGTTTCAAAGAACACCACAATTTCTTTGTATGCTGTATGCTTCTCTCTTCTAAGTTAGAATCGGTTAATTATTGCTTATTCAACCTTGGATGATTGATATCTGCAAACAAGGCGCCAAAAATAAGGCTGGTAAGCAAATTTGAAGATACTACTGGACTTCAATATATTGCTTGGTTGGTTCCCTAAGCTTAAAAAGTAATGATTTTATTTCGCACCAACATATCTGGGTTGACAACAATTCAACAACAACAACACGACACATGGCAACATTACACAACACACTATACAAAACACAATACTACAGTGACCTATGCTAGAAGCTACTGCTACATAAATATAATAAACTCAGACTAGGCTTCACCACTTTTGTCCGCCAGGCTTGGGGCCCAGCGCAGCACCTCCTAAGCGTTCAATGACAATCCTCTCCAGGCGGGCGGCAAATATTTTGCCTAAATATGCTGTATTTACAGTATCAAGGTCCAATTCTTGGAATTCATAATCTAACCTTATCTTCATGTGGTTCCTTGCAAGTTGCAATTAGGCCAGTCTCACTAATAGTGCTCTTCAACAAATCTTTTACAATGCTGTTTTGCCAGGGGCGTTGCTACCGGGGGGTCCGGGTGACCCAGAAACCCCCACCCCCGCTTTTGAGCGGGCGCCAAAGGCTTCTGTTCTGCTCAAAAAGTGCTTCTGTTCTGGGCAGTGTTGGATTTCTGGTTGTTTTCTGGTCCGGTGTTTTGCTCTCTTCAGTGAGTTACTCCCGTTTCGGCCTCAGCCTTCGGGTTTCAAGCGAACGCTGCGAAGTAAACATCAGTTGAGATGTTGCAAAAATCTGTGTCACAATATGAGTTATTATTCTGAACTCCAGAATTAGTAATATGCTGGACTACAGAATATAAGAGGGTATATTAACGCCTCGCCACGACGGGGCGGCGGGATATCGCACCCCCCACCCCCACAGGTTTTTCCGGTACTAGCGTGAAAAAACGGTGGTGCCATAGCCACCAAAATTTTGTATGCTGTTTTGGGCCATCAATTCCGCACACTTTTAAAAAATGACTTCCTAACTTTCATAGGTCACGTTGTCAGTCACATTAAATGACCTGACCTTCAAGTCACTTTTTGTCACGTTTGTTAAGTTTGACATCTGCCGAGAGCCACAGTGGTGAACCATAACGAGTTTGAAAACTCACTGAATGGTAGATGGAATGAAGCATAGCCTTCGATATCTACAGTTTGTTCTTTCTTGGCCATTTATTATCTGGTGACCTGAGGTGCGAGTGGGTGCCAATTTTTGAGACCTCCCCATTATAAGGTCTGGTATGGGAGAAAAAATTGAAATGCTCACATCAACAAAGCACATGGCTAAATGTGGCATTTTTCATCCTAATCACTATTCTGAAGCAAAAAGTATATAGAATGCAAGTTGTATTTTTCTTCCTGACCTCGTTAAGGTTTCAATCCAATGGTGCCAAAAGGTCATTGGTTTTTTGTACAATATACTGCATGTCTCTACCGTAAGAAGATAGAGTACTGTGGTTGCAGCCAGTTCTGTTCCTCTCTTGTCAACCTCCATCGATAGACATAAAATTTTTTGACTTGACCTTGACATGTCCTCAGGTCAGGTCAGGAACATTTTTTAGCATTACCAGCTAGATCAAACGATATATTGTTTCGATGGCGCCGGTTGATGTGATATGAAAAACATCGTATGTGGCCAAAATAAACTGCTCTACCTTTAAACTTAAGAAGTTATTAACAAAAAACTTTTTCGGTAAAATTAAGGCATTTTGACCTTCGCTGACCTTCTGCGAGCTTAACTATTGAACCGAGGCTCAAATCTGAGGACATGCTGGCGAAATAGTGTTTTCAAAGAGGAGCACATTGTCAGGTGCTCTTTGTCCGTACTACTGGTCCTAGCTTATGGAGTTGAGTGTGAGTGAGCTAGCCCGGATCTATGTGAAGCAGTGCTCAATTTAGCTCGAAAATATGGGAAAATTTGACCTTTTTACGCTTGGCTGAGTGAACCTCAATATTTGACCTGATCAAAAAAAGTATTTCAGTATTTTCGTAGTACTCGTCACGCCTACCTCACGCCGGTTTTCCGTTCTCGCTTACCTGTTGCGTGAGTTGGAGAATCTCTGGAGGGGGGGGCGGTTATCCGCCCCCCCCGTCGGGCTTCAAGTTGGCTCAGACCCCCGTCGGTGCCGAGGGTTAAGCGTTGGGTACGTACTTATTTGAGCTTTGAAAGTTATGTTAGTGTATATTGTTAATAATTTAGGATTATCTAAGTCCAGGATGAATATAACTCAGTTGGCACAAAGTTCACCTCCACCGCGCTGGGGTAGAATGCGGGTGGGATGCAGCTATGACCGGGTGGGGTAGCTTGACCCGAAAAGGGACGGCCGAAACGCAGGGGTAACTCATTGAAGAGAGCAATCCTGAAGTAAGTACCGGGGATCAGGAAATGCCGGCCAGAAATCCCAACGCTAGGTTTCTGGCGTTTTTGAGTAGAGTGCGCCGGAGGCGCCTCCCCCCAAATATAATACAAGAATTAAAAAGGGACACTTAAAATTACGTCTGCCGAGTCTTTATGTGATGCACCCCTAAGCCAGTGGCATACCCCAGATATACAGCCATTCAGGAAGCAATGACTCGCGTCGAGTTTGGACCTGAGGCGCCCATCGCAAGCTTGCGCCCCAATCAGTGACGGCGGCCCCCGGCCAGAGTAGGGACACTCCTCCGGCCAGTGACCATGCGCCCCGGCCAGTGAGGGGGCGCGCCCTTGGACCATAAGACGGGTCCCGTCTCTCTGGGCGTGACAGCGCACCCTTCCGGCCAGTGACGCCGCCCCTCCGGTTCAGTGAAGGCGCCCTTCTGGCCAGGAAAGGCCCCCTCCGCGGCTAGTGACCACGCCCCTTCTTGCAATGACGGCGCCCCTCCGGCAAGTGATGGCGCCCTTCGTGACTGCCCTTTCCGGGACCGTGACGGCGACCGCTCGGCCAGTAGACGGCGCCACTCCGGTTAATGACGGCCGCCCCTCCGGCTAGCTGACGGCGCCCCTCCGAATAGTGATGGCGCCCACAAAATGCCGATGGCACGACGAGCACGTGCGGAAGACAGGCGCCTCCGCCAAATTTTCGCCAATATTGGTGGCGCCCCTGTCGATCATGGTGGCGCCCCTCGAGGCAATGACTTTGTCCTTTGTTAATTTCTGCTCACGCCACTGGTCCAAGCTCATGTGCGCCCCTCTGCCAAAATGTGGCGCCCCCTTGTTTACAGTTGCAATGGCGGTGCAAGTGCAAATGCCTTCTGAGAGCGGCAAGATGTCTTCCGAGGGCGACATGGTTCCTTCTAAGGGTGACATAATGCGCTCTAAGGGCGGAAGAATGTCTTCCGGGGGCGGCAAGGTGTCTTATGATGACGGCAATACGTCGTCTGATGACGGCAAAATACTTTTCGAGGACCGCATGGCGCATGGCGCCTACCAAGGGCGGCATAATGCGTTCTGAGGGCGGCATAATGCGTTCTGAGGGCGGCTAAATGTTTCCCGAGGGCGGCAATATAACTTCCGAGGAGGGAGGCATGATGCTTTCCAAGGGCAGTATAATGCGCTATGAGTGCGGTAAAATGCCTTTTGAGGGTGCCAAGATGTCTTCCGAGGGCGACATGTTGCCTTCAAAGGGCTCCAAGGGCGGCAAGACGTCTTCCTAGGGCGGCATAATGCGCTCTGAGGGTGGCAAAATGCTTTCCGAGAGCGGCAACATGTCTTTTGAAGGCGGCATGATGCCCTACCCAGCGCGGTTGGCGTTTTCCTATTTAAATTGTGAGGCTACCATGCCCCACCAGCTTTCCCGCTTTGCCCCACCAATTTTTTTGTCAAATTTGAACCGTCATCGACGTTAAAATTACGCATTTTTTCTTGATAACATGTACGAACAACCAAGCAGTGCCCCAATAACTTATTTTTCATTCAAAGCTCCAACCATACTTCTGAGGGCGACGAGATGCCTTCCGAGTGGCGGCATAATGCGTTGTGACTAAGCACTGTGCAGTCGGCGGCACCTGCTTGCCCCGCGGGCGGGCAGGGGCCTGCGTGAAATCCAGCAAGTGCATGAGTTTGCGCCCCTCTAGACCGCGGCGCCCCCTCTGGGTTTGGCGCCCCCTGACAGCGGACCCCCCTCCACACCACTTTTGAGAAGGTAGCGACGCCTCTGTGTTCTGCCTAAACGTCAGCCTGCGCTAGAACAGAAGCTGCCTATTGGCTAGCTTCATTGAACTCCTCAGCAGCTTAACCTGCGCCCGGGTGGGCCTCCAAGACAACGTGGTAAAAATGACCCCTCTAACTCAAAAACTTAAAGTGATAGAAAGAGACAGGGATATTCAAAGTTGCAAAGAGTATTTTTAGCTCAGGTCAATATTTAGGTCGCCAGAGGTCATCAAAGGTCAAATTTCAGTTTTTGGACTTTGCTTTGG
Source organism: Semibalanus balanoides (assembly GCA_014673585.1). NCBI lineage: Eukaryota > Metazoa > Arthropoda > Thecostraca > Balanomorpha > Balanidae > Semibalanus > Semibalanus balanoides. The sequence continues at coordinate 10,239 of VOPJ01005548.1, forward strand.
ACAACCCCCATATATCTTGTGAACAATGGTAGCTAGGAACAAACGGGGAAATACAATAGAAATCTCATTAAAAATGCTATCATATTTGGTGTTCTCGAAATTGAGCTAAGATTAATAGAAGTGATAGAGAAATGATTTTAACTCCATCGTGTTTCTCTCGTGAAGGCGCTTTGAAACATATACATGGTGACCTGGTAAGGTCAATTTCAAAATTTGACCTCAGGTCAAGGTCATTTGTGACCCAAGGTAAATGGTTGGCATATGGGGCGACGCGTCCAGACGAGACGAACACAGTGGTGTCGTCCGCTCGTCTCTATCTTTATTCTATCAATAGTTATTAGCAATTAATTGCTGATGACCTCAGATGACCTTTTAAGAGATCAGTGAGCAACGATTGCAGTGCAATCGTTGCTCACTGGTCATCAAGAATGAGTTAAAATAACATAATTCTGACAAGAATCAGCCTGATCCAGTGTTATATTTTTGGTTTGGGCTCTTGGATTGTAGCATTTTTTTTCATTGCTGTAGTACATTTGCAAAAATTGTACACAAATGACCATTATTTAGCTCCTCAGACATATGCTGTTGACCGGGGGGGGGGCTGGCGGTCGGCTCGTCCAGCAACCCCGATATTAATCTTCCAATATATGCCCAGTGTATTAACTGTATAGTGTACATTATTTTGGTATTTATTAGTGCGATACCGATATTTACCCATGTACGTTACCGTGGGTCATCAAAAATGACCTTGACTCTAGGCCTCAATTAGACTAGGTATACTGCTAAGAGACGAGTGATCCTCACGTCAGTTTACATTAAATCCAAAAGCCACTTGACCCGAGACAAACACCGATGGCGTCAAAATGAGTTTCCCTATTTTTGTTAAGGTCCGAAATTTGCTAATTAACAAAAAACTGCTTGCAAAAATAGACATTTACTCATGACCTCTGCAGGCCTCTAGCTATTGAACTTATCTCAAATGTGAGGACAAAATCTGTGGTAGTTTTGGGCAATTTTTCAGAGCTTTTGATTACTTCGTGCACTCTCCCATTGTTGTTTCCTAGCCTATTCATAGGTTTTCCGAGATTGATGTGCGGGGAAGGGAAAGGTCTTCTGGAAAAAGAGTTCCTAAAAACCGGGAAAAGTCTGACCTTGCCTCGGGGTGGACACTGCCCTTTCAGGAACTATCTAATGCCCTTTTCGCTGTCGCCTTATGTTGTGTAGTTTTCGAGATATCACGGGTGGGGCGAAATCACCCCCTGCAGTTCGTGTTCGGCGCGAACCCCCTGCAGTGCGGGAAGGCTAGTTTGAACAAACGACTAGGAGGGGAATGCATTATACAGCAGGAGGAGAATACGATAGGGAGGGCAATATGAACGGGAGGGCAATATGAACGGGAGGGCATTGCGAACGGGAGGGCATTGCGAACGGGAGGGCATTGCGAACGGGAGGGTATTGCGAACGGGAGGGCATTGCGATCGGGAGGGGAATGCGATAGGTAGGGCAATTCGTAATAGGTGATTGTGACAGAACACCATCAGACTGCGTTACGACTAAAGACTCACCCGGAATCGATCCGGGAAAGCAAATTATGTGACAGCTGAATAAGTCATATTCATACAGTGCGCATGGTTAGTCACAGTGCCAGCCGCCTAGCGTGATTTTCCTGCTACCATTCCCTCGTAGCTCAATGCCTATCTTATGTATAGGTCATCACCACGGGCGCGATATAGCCTTCGTTGTTGGCGCGCCCATAAACAACAATCATCATCATCTAGGTCATCACCGTTCACCTTGCACTGATACTCGCTGTTTACCACGTCTATGAACGTCTTCTATCTGTTTTACCCCGTCTACGAGCGTCTTCTATCTGTTTAACCCCGTCTGCGAGAGTCTTCTATCTGTTAAACCCTGTCTATGAGCTTCTTCTATCTGTTTAACCTTGTCTACGATCGTCTTCTATCTGTCTTACCCCGTTTACGAGCGTCTTCTATCTGTTTAATCCCGTCTATGAGCGTCTGCTATCAGTTTTACCCCGTCTACGAGCATCTGCTATCAGTTTTACCCCGTTTATGAGCGTCCGCTATCAGTTTTACCCCGTTTATGAGCGTTCGCTATCTGTCCCTACTCCCACACACACGTGTAATTGACATGGCCGTCTGCCGGTGCGCCTGCCCCGCCGTTTGCGTTCCGTACAACGTATGACGTCACCCGTCAGAGCGGCTATCGGGCCGTGTCGCACGGACGACTGTTGGTGCGTCACCATAGAGCTATCGTCGCTGGCCGTGGAGGTCGCCGCGTGTAACCAACCGACTCGGCGCGACAGACAAGTGTTTGCCGGCGGCTGACTCGGCGGTGGTGGGTCCGGCGCGTTGGAGCCAGCTGACGGGGTTGTTGCGGTGTGTGGCGGATCGTGACGGTGTGTGACGGATTGTGACGGATTGTGACGGATTGTGACGGATTGTGACGCGCAGGGTGACGGAGCCGGCCCGCCGGAGCTGAGGTTGGACCCCGCGTGCTGAGCTCGGCTCCGTCTGCCAAGAGCGGGCCGCGGGGAAGGAGCAGAGATGGCATCCACAGGCGAACAGGTTGGCCTCCTGCTCTGGAAGAACATCACTGTGCGAAGACGTAAACCGGTGAGTGAGATCCTGCAGTATATAATATTAAAACCGATTTGTGATGAAGGCGGAAAAGAAATAAAATGTTTCCAATATTGTTGTTGTGAATACCTTTTATCTTACACGTACAATGTTTGGGGCATGATAATACAATCATCTTTGGATTGGATGTTCTTGCGCTGTTGTCCAGTAAGTACGAACGAGGACGTATGCAAAATATTTATGATCGCGTATAATTGTTGTGTGAATATTTACATATGCGGGCGACCACTATTTCACCGTATACGAAACTTCGAGCACATTTTACTCTGTGTATGCACGTAATTGTAACAAACGTGGTGTTACAGTTGTGTTTACACACGTGTTACCAACCGCATACATCAGGCACACAAAAAAGCCTTATTGTTTTCCTTGATGGAGTAAATACTGAGTTATGCTAAGCCAATTTTTGTTCGAACGAATCTCATCAAAGGATACCGTCATTCAGTGTAACCTCATTCAGGCCAGGGTTACCTTAGCATACTTTTAGAACATTTTGGTGTGCCTTGTTTTTGTTAAGGCCACACATACAAATATGTCGGATCCAAATTGGTGGACAGACTGGCGCTTTAACTTGGTGGTTGCTGTGTTGAGATTCAATTCATTTCAGATTGTTATTTGGTAAATTTCTGAGGTTGCTAAATTACCGGTAGTCAGCTGACTTAAGCTACTCCGTGTTACAGATCGGTCTATTTGTCGATTTTCATGCAATGATCAATGCTATTTTTGTTCACATCGACCTCAACTAAGGAAAATCTTCCAACAAATGAGTGCGTACTGCATACACAATACAGAGCATGACAATCTAGTGCATCAGTAATCTGTATGCTCTGATAGTGCTACAATGTCAGAATTAGATATGTGAGTGTGTTTTTTTAGATCGTGCTGTCGGTATTGGTATCGGCACATCCTCGTAGGTCGGCTGAGTCGACTTGTGTATGATGTAATATCGCACGTGAATCAACATGATAAATCCTAGTTTAATTAGGGCAGCCGATTTTGAGGCAGCTTTTGAGATTGTGTTGTGGCCATACGTGACAGTAGTTCTAAAAGAAATGATATTAGGAAATAAGTTTTCGATATAATATACACAGTGTACCTAAACCAACATAATTTCTCTCGCATACGCCTCAATGGCTTTTTAGATGAACAAATATATCCATAGAGAAATAAGACAAAGGGACCCGTTTTCTGGCTACTTATTTAACATAGCCGTTGAGATACTGGCCAAACAAATAAATTCCAATAAGTTGACTGGTATTCAACTCGGTGTGAATACCGAGTACATATTGTCATACGCATATTGTCCGCTTCAGTCAATATGCGTATGATATCATATTGTTTCTAGACGGCTCTGAACGCTCTCTAAATGGGGTAACAGAGGAGCTCTCAGAATTTTCCGCAAAATTAGCACTTGAGCTCAATTGTGAGAAATCATCATGTTGGCCACTCGGTTTGCTAAGTCCACCGCACAAATTGAACGACAGTTCAGTAGAAAAGCGATGCTATTAAGGCTGAGTCACGTTGGCACATCCAAGTGCGATGTTCTGCCAGTTTTAAGGGGGTCAACCACAGTCGCCCAGGCGTCAAAAGCCGGTATACGCACTACAACATATATATATATATATATATATATAGTTATATATATTATAATATATAGTATATATATATAATATATATATATATATATTAATTATATATATAATTCCGCGCTTGCGAAAAGTTTGTTCCGCAAACTTGGTCGTGGAACCACTTTTCTGACACTGGCTACGATGCGACAGTTTGGTGCTTTATTATGCATTTCCTTTGAATTATAGAAATACAAAATCGGACAATAAGGATTGCAACACGTATTGCCGATCTAATCGGCAGCATTTAAGACATCGAATTCCAATACAATACCTACAATCAACCGGTCGTCATGGTGGTCCCCCCCCCCCCGCTATTGCGGCCTGTAGTCCGTTGGTGCCTCCCAAGATAGCTCCGCCCGTCCCCCCCAGATTGGCATAATTTTTGCATTGGCCATATGGGATTAGAGGGAGGAGAACCACCTGGCTCTCCAAATCTCCAACCTCCAACCACCCTCACACTCCAAATATTGTGGGTAGGCTTCTGGCTTAAGTCACCCTGATGCCAACTTCAACCACCCCAATCGTCAAGAGGAGCAAATTAATAGTGTAAAGCTGAGTATTTATTAACAGTGGACGCTCTATGGGCTTAACCAAATTGCTTAACTTCATGGAAAAACTACGAATTCTTTGAGAGTGTTACCATCATTTTGTCAAATAGTTTTAAAGCTAAAAATGCAATTGCGAATTTTCAAAATAGCTTTTGTCCATTCAAAACCTAACTATAGAAACTTTTAAATCACAGAAGGAAGGTTCATATCTTCGTTTTGAAACAGAGCGTGCGCAATACTAACTTAGATTATTACCTTTCATTTGGCTAAAGTTACCCTGATGGCTAATGGTACCCTGCATGACGGCAATGCTGATCATCGAAACATTTGTTGTAAAGAAACAAATTACTTTTACATGATCCAGGATTACGAAAAACTAATGCAAGTCTTTATAAACGTGACCAAGGACAATGCACCTGTTTTATCATCTGTTCATCGCAGATCACCATGTGAATGTCCTCAGGTGTTGTTTTTACAGAGGAACAACAATAATGATATAACACGTCCGACTCCCGTTAAGGCTGCGAATAGAAGAAAGTACAGTTTCGATAGAGATGATAGCGTCGTGCATGTTCATTTACAAGGTCATATAACTGGAGTTGAGAAGAAGAGAATCGCTTCATCACTAACCTATCTCGTGGAGCTGCTAAATAGAAAGAGACATCCGATTTACAACACACACCTTATTTGTTTCTTGTCATCAATTGTTTTGTCCAAGAAGTTAGTGATGAAAGCAGTGGTGTTCTGATTTCATGGCCTGGGGCGGTGCACTTAGGCATGTAGTATGTACAATTGTACAATGTACATACATACAGTACATTACACCGAGTCTGTAAAACGAAGAGCCGCCTAGCCGGTCCTGAGCTCGATTCTGACTGAGGGACCCTGCACCGGGCCTGATTTCAGTCGACTGTAACTGCTGCTGGCTGTGAGTCGGCTGTTGACAGCTGGGTGGTGTTTCAGCTGCTACTGGCCACAGAGCTGGTGCTGCTGGCTGTGAGTCGGCTGTTGCTGCTGGCTGTGAGTCGGCTGTTGACAGCTGGGTGGTGTTTCAGCTGGCTGCTGGCCACAGAGCTGCTGCTGCTGGCTGTGAGTCGGCTGTTGACAGCTGGATCGTGTTTCAGCTGCTGCTGGCCACAGAGCTGCTGCTGCTGGCTGTGAGTCGGCTGTTGACAGCTGGGTCGTGTTTCAGCTGCTGCTGGCCACAGAGCGCTGGTGCTGCTTGGCTGTGAGTCGGCTGTTGACAGCTGGGTCCATGTTTCAGCTGCTGCTGCCACAGAGCTGGGCTGGCTGGCTGTGAGGTCGGCTGTTGAACAGCTGGGTCATGTTTTTCAGCTGCTGCTGGCCAACAGAGCTGGTGCTGCTTGGCTGTGAGTCGGCTGTTGACAGCTGGATCGTGTTTCAGGCTGCTGGCTGGCCACAAGAGCTGCTGCTGCTGGCTGTGAGTCGGCTGTTGACAGTTGGGTTCATGTTTCAGCTGCTGCTGGCGACAGAGCTGTCTGCTGCTGGCTGTTAGTCGGTTTTTTACTGTTTGACAGCTGGGTCATTTTTTCAGCTGCTGCTGGCCTAAGAGCTGGCTGCTCTTGCTGGCTGTGAGTGGCTGTTGACCAGCTGGGTCCGTGTTTCAGCTGCTGCTGGCCACGGAGCTGGTTGCTGGCCGCTGGTGCTGCTCGCTTGTGCTCTGTCTCATCCGATTCAGCAGGTGCCGCCAGCCAAAGTCACCAAAGTGAGTTATCTGGACCGAGGCCGCAGTCATAGAGGCCACGTTCCAATGACACTAGGCATAGATAACAAGTAGACGCTATAAATACAAGAGGCATAGATAACAGTAGGCATAGGATAACAGTAGGTCTTAGCCGTTATCTATGCACTATGTAAATCCCGGATTTCCACCTTGTGGTGAGTGTAATAGTGTCACCACCCAAGGGAAATCAAAAATTGACCCGTCAGAATATGACGGGGCTGTTAGTCCCGTTCATATCTGACGGTCATTTGTGATTTCCCTTGTGTGGTGACGTATTTACTGAAGTTACCACGAGGCAAAATCCGGATTACCTTGTGTCATATAATCGTGGCCAGAGTGAGTTATCTGGCTATCCGCTACTCAAATAAACAGGACGTTGGAGGCGCTCCCTCTGTTTCTTTTTCCGAATCTGTTGGTTTGACGTTTTTGTGACCATAGCTCTTCGCTGAACTAATGATTGTTTCTTAAATAAGAATGACCTACCATTAGATCGTGCAAAGTCAGTTGATTGATAAGAGTTTCTGTCGATATTTTTTGCATCGGGATGGTTTGATACAACTTGCGGGTGCGATCAAGGCCCTATATAGAAGTTAGCGTCACCAGACGATTTGATTACATTCTGCTTCGACCGCTGTGTGACGTTACTGTGACCTCTGACCTGACCGTGACCTTATATTTCACACTGTGATCTGACCTGACCGTGACCCTTGGCTCCGCCCGCGTCCCTCTGGCAGAGACAAGGGCGTATCCAAGAGGGCACCTTAACACTGGACACCCGCGGGTACCCCCTTGGGCTGAGGGGTCCACGTCTTGGCTTTTGCTTAAGGGGCCCTTGGATGACAAGACGGGACTCTCGGTAGGTCTGAGGGGCCCTCTGTTGGTCTTAGGATGCCTTCTGTATGTCTTAGGGCCCTCTCTCCTGATGGGCCCTTTTGTCGTTATAATGAACCTTATGTAGACCTGAGGGACGCCTGATTACTTTTGAATAACTCCTATGATTGATATACCTAAATAGTTTTCAGGATCACATAACAGAACCATAATAAAACATCGCTCAATCCCTCAACCTATTCCTTTAAATAAATCCAACGTGAACCAGCTCAACCTAGCATCGCTCCTTACCTCTTTTCAGCATTAACTATGCTGTGCCTTCGTTTCTTGTGGTTCTTTATCGTTGGTTGAGTAAGGAGATCCCTCTAGTGACTCATCCGCAGATGACCCGCTGCACCTTCCAGGCTTGGCGGCTCTGATTGTTGCCACTGCAGCAAATTAAGCGCCAATGGGATCCCTTTTACTCGGAGGGCCCATCTTAAGTTAACGGATGTTAAGGCCTTCTCCCAGGGCGGGATGTGCCTGTATAAATAGATTATCATTCACGAAGGGAGGCCTCGAGGCTCGACGTCACTAGCTTCATTTTCTCGCTAACGACATTGAGCCGAAAGTCAACTACCAAACAACATGTGTCTGCGTTCTGGCCAGGCACTGAATGGTCGCTCCGGGATACAATTATTTGTACAGCTGATTTGTTCTGGAAGTTATGTCTTACTTACTCCCCGGCTTCATCTAGGGATAATTTGAATTATTTGTATATATGCATCGGCTTCTCTTTGGCTGGTTTAAATTTAATTATATATAAAATTCACAAGCCCTGAGGTGGTATTCCAATATTTGTAATTTTTGGATTTAGCTCTATTAGGTCGCGTCCTTGTGTGGACACCATATTTTATCAACGTTGGTAGTTAATGGCGTCTCCTAATGATTGGGAAATTATTTATATTTTTTAACTTGCAGTATTTTGCGAGATGTTCTACAATGTCAGCGGTTCAGTCCTGTTTATCTAATATTCAACCCGTGGGATCTCAATTGATTTTTATTACCGACGTTGCTCGGCAGACTATAATTGTTACCGATCTTTTTAATATCTGTAAGGCATATCACCGGGTTAATTCGTGTCTCGAAAGGGCCCGAGCTTAATATGTACACGAGCTCTTATTTGACGATATATACTCGCACTGGTGCATGCTGGCTTCATACGTGCTGGAATCGCTATTGGGAAACTGCACCCATTCTGGCCGGCGAGGTTCGACGTTACTCCCTGAGTGGACCGTCTCGGTTCTTTCAGCGCGTATCTTCCATTAACTCCGTCGTAAGTACCTGCTTTGAATACCAAGTACTCGCGTGTTGCATATTCTACTGATAATGTGTTTCATTCCTGTCGCCTGCCCGGGTTCGACCCAAACCCGCACGCACACCCCCCGGAGGTGGAGGCGGGATGGGCGGGACTAACAATTACCGTACTTTGGATAGAGTTAGCTGGTACTCGGCGAGTGAGGCGATGACGATGCCTTCTGCAAAGGCGGGTACAATCCGGTGGATATGCCCGCAGACGCAGTTTCACTTACGAGGCACCAAAGCTACCGACAGGGCGGGCCGCGTGACCGGAGTGGGCCGAACACACGGCATGAAGACGTCTTCTCACCGCGTACGATCAACGGACTTCCAACCATAGGTGTTTTCCTGAGCGATGGAAGTAACTTTGCTCCAGCCTCACATTGATTGCACTTGGGGGATCGGAACGAGTCCAGTTCACGCGATCCTTCCGGGACGTGTACCCTTCCAGAGACCTTCGCTGCTCACGGGCCGTTGCATGGTATGGTTCCCTTCCTACCGGCGTGGCTGTGGACTCTACGGGTTTGCGTGAGTCTAGTTGCAACCGGGCTGGCTGACCCGTGGGCCCCCGGCGCCCGCGGTGTAGACCGAGAGCGTGTGCACTGGGACAACCCTGACGACGGAGGTTGCACGCGGAAGCGTGTTCGGGTCGGATCGGACGCAGCCATCTGGGCTTGGCACGGAAGAGGAGGGGTCGGACACCAGATCAGTTCCTGCCGCGAGGTCCGTCCGGTACGTCGCGCACGTCATAGACGTTCTGGTGGTTGTATGCAGGGGATCGGTGTAAATGTGTAATGGAGCGACGACGGGGCTCGACATATGGTCGCAGTCGGACACAGCGTGTGAGAGCTAAGAGCTGCGGCCGAATATCGTACCGGCACTAGATGGAATGGACAATTAGGTAAAAGGCTTCGCGCCTAGCTCGAGCATAACGGGAGTGTCGCGTTATCTCTCTGTTTCCGCAGATTAATTAGCTTAAATCATCCGGAGAAGGGATGTGTGTTTGGAAAGTGCTGGATATCTTCTCAGAGGCCATTTCTAAGGTGTCATTGCTGGATAGTGAGAGAAAAGGCCGGTGTTATCCAGTTGATATACTGTGAATGGCGCCAAGCCTCTTTAGTATTACTGTGACAGAGCTCATAGCTGCGCTGCGCCCACGGCCACGTGCTGCTTCGAATGTTTTAGGACATCGTTTCCGTAGCAATATGCCAGTCGTCTGGTGATTGCAACTGAACTGTTCAGAATTCAAATAGCCGTGGGACGAAGCACAGTGGCCGGGATAAAACGTGCTGCATGGCTCCTCGCCCTTCTTCTACATCGTCGTGTGTCCACCCCAAATGACCACATTGACCCTGCTTTGCTCTCGGGCGGCTGAGGTGGCGTCGCCCTGCTCTTCGCTGTCCTTCCCGGCCGTGTGTGTTTGCGACTGCGGTCACAGGAGGGCGCCCCCGTGTTTTCAGAACCGGACCGTAGCGGCCAGCGCCGGCTTGCTCTGGTTGTCGATCCAGGAGCTCGTCTGTGGCCAGACGCCCGCCAAGCCGCCGCACAGCAGTATGTAGCACTACTTACAGACACTGTAGTCTCACAGTTATGTGTACGACGGGGTGTATTGTGTTCACTGTACACTGTACAGTAAACACAATACAATGCACAGTACACAAAACACAATGTACAGTACAGTCAGTATAATATAGAAAACACCGTCCACAGGCACACACGCTGTACAGCGTGTGTGCCTGTCATTTTGTGTTAACGTGCACACGTCGTGCATAATATGTGGGCAGGTGTGTATAGTAAGCCGGAGTAAGCGTGCTCTGGTAATGATATCGATTAAATGAACCACTGGCTAGTTCATCAGTGGACGAGATAGGGCCTGTCCCTGTGCCCAATGACGTTACTCCCACAAAAAACTCACCGTATGTTCTGTCGACCTGGCCAAATACGGCGAGCTTTTGTGGATGTACCTTGCGGCCCCCTGGTCGTAACAAAATTATCAATGGCAATTCTGTTGTTGAAAGTATGCCCCTCTAAAAATATTCTGGGCCACATCTTGTGTGTTTTTTGGGTGGCCCCTTGCTCAAAATTGCCTCCGTCCTCCCTGGAGTGAATCCTGGGCACGCCACTGGTTTTTACTTGACATGTCTCGTGCTGACTTATGTGTTCGTTTTATTTTGATATTAAGCTATTGCATTGACTTGTGAATTGTTTCTTTTTAATATTTAATGCATATTTTATTTAAAAACAAAATGTTTAACTTTTAACACTGTCCACATTCTAACATCATCTGCGCTTTGTTCCAGTGGACTCTATTGACGATTTGATTGACTACCTGGGCATATCCTCCTACTACCAGAGTCGGCTGGCGATCCTGTTCCACATGCTGTCGACCAACCCGCGCATACTGTTCGCGCCGAACACGACCCAGGCGTGGGAAATCGTGAGCAAGGTACCCGAGTCTGGTGGTGTGTACCGCTACTGGGGCTTACCGTGCCATCTGCAGACTGTTTCAACACAAAGTCCCTGACTGCCATGTGATGGATGCCCGGCGCAGCTTTAGTTTATGTATCCCTCGGAAGAGGGTAAGAGTTCCAATTTGGGTATTGGTCCCAAGAGGATGGGGTGCTTGGTCAACAGACCAGAACAAACCAACCTTGAGTTTATACTGAGTGCGTGTGTCGAGTTTCGCTTTTGTCGAACTCGAGTGTGTCACTGTTGAATGGTACCTGTACCGATTCCTGTACTCGTGTACTCTGTATAATTACTTTGTGTATCATATCCACACGGACTTGTATTACCAGTATGATATCCTTAGGTTACCCGCATGGTACCAGTATTGTTCTCTCGTATGGCCTTCCTATACGCACCCAACCCAGGCTGTTTGTGTGTGATAAATATAACGCTTATGCTTGTGTAATCCGTGCAAAACTTGTCCTTGCCCACATTTAAACAGTGTAAATTTTGTGTTTACTCGTGTGTAGTGTACTCCGACTTCTGTTTTCACATGTGTAGTTTGCGTAAGGCCTGTTTCCCGTGATAAGCACTCCATGTAAGGTCTGTAACCTGTCGTATGCAGTATTCGCGTCTAATCCATGTAAGACCTATTTCCCGCTCATGCGTTATCCATGCAAGTATTGCGTTTATCCGGGCGCAGTCCAGCAGCTGATAACACATGCAATGTCTGTATTTACTGGTGTGTACACGGTGCCAACACGTCTCGTTAACATGGGTTGTACCGGCCTGTGTTGACAGGCGAACGAGACGATTGAGTACGTGGCCAATCTGTCTGATGCGGCCCGACTCTGGCTGTCCAGTCTGCCGCAGTCATCGACCGACACACTGCCGGTGAGGATGCTCTCCATCAACTGACAGGCGTGTCATGGGTCAAGGTTATCAATAGGTGTATTCCGCTGGGGCTTATGGTTTGGTTAGTGAAGGACCTCTTCGGTTCATTGGGGCCATTGCGCAGCCATTGGATGAAGAAGGGGTAAAGTGGGTCTAAATGAAACGCTGACCGGGCGACCGTACCGTGGACAGGCTCTTCCCTGCAGGGTGAAGCTGCGAAGAGAGCCCACGCCATGCAGACGGCCACTACTCCGGGGGGAGGGGCGGGGGGCTCCAGGCCCGCCCACATGCCTGGTGGTCAGTGACCACCAGACTCGGGTTAACGTGGGCGTGGCAAAGGATGAAGGACCGACAGTAGGGAGGATTAAAAGGGATCTACCGCTGTGGCAGCTTATCAAGAGTGATACGCCGCTTGGACTACTCCGGCCTGGCTAAACCAAACGTCTTTGTCTGTATCAGAAGTCAGTTAGTTCAACGCTTTCCACTTGTATCATATCTCTGATTTATGATAAGTTGAGGCGCCCTTAAGCTCAAATCATCATCATCATCTGATTTATGATAAGACCAAACGTCTGTGTCTTTATCACAAGCCAGTTAGTTCAACGTATCCCACTTGTATCATATCTTTATACAGTTGGTTCCACTTGGTTATACAGGTTGGTGCGTGCGTGGGACGCACCAAGCACAAACAAACTCAAAGCGCTCAAACCCATTCTCAAACCTTGGCCATCGAGTTCGCGTCGGAGTAGGCAGGAGGAAGCCACTCTTTGTAGGCTGCGGATCGGTTACACGTACGCAACACACGTGCACCCGCTGCGTGGTGAGGACAGGCCCACCTGCTCTCGCTGCAATGAGTCACTCACAGTCTCTCACGTGCTGCTCACATGCCCTCAATACGCCAGCAAGCGGACACGTCATTTAGGACACATCCCATCTATAAGTGACTCTTCGGATTCTCTGCAGATGATTCACGCTGGGTTCAGAATGGTCGCATATTTGCCTTCATTCGATATTCGACTTGATATTCTCGCTCTGATAAATAGTTTAAACTTGCATGTTTAGGGCGCAAATTGGCCTTTGTTGTCGGCGCACCCAAACATCCGAATAAACAAACAAAAGTTGGACATTTGGGGCTTCCCCTCTTGCGGACCAGATGTGTGACATTATGGCATTTCACATAACTGCTACGTCTCCCCCCCCCTCCTGTGTCACACTCAATATTACAAATGCATGGGACATGCTTCACTACAACATTTTTATCAGCCTCCCCCTTCCACCCCCGCCTAACACCGTCATTCCTGTGTCTCAAACCTCCGCCTAACCTCCGTTATATCGCCAGCCTCAGATCCCCGCCTGACCTCCGTTATATCGCCAGTCTCAGATCTTCGCCTGACCTCCGTTATATCGCCAGTCTCAGATCCCCGCCTGACCTCCGTTATATCGCCAGTCTCAGATCCCCGCCTGACCTCCGTTATATCGCCAACCTCAGGCATCCCGCTGACCTCCAGCTTATTATCGCCAGCCTCAGACTTCGCCTGACCTCCGTAATATCGCCAGCCTCAGATCCCCGCCTTTGACCTCCGTCTATACATCCGCCAACCTCAGATCCCCGCCTGACCTCCGTTATATCGCCAGGCCTCAGCAATTCCCCGCTTTGACCTCCGTTATAATCGCAGCCTTCAGATCCCCGCCTGACCTTGCCGTTATATCGCCAACCTCAGATCCCCGCCTGACCTCCGTCTATATCGCCAACCTTCAAGCATCCCCGCCTGACCTCCGTTATATCGCCAGCCTTCCAGATCCCGCCTGACCTCCGTTATATCGCCAACCTCAGATCCCCGCCTGACCTCCCGTTATATCGCCAGCCTCAGATCCCCGCCTGACCTCCGCTTATATCGCCCAACCTCAGATCCCCGCTTGACCTCCGTTTATTTATCGCCAAGCCTCAGATTCTTTCGCCTGGACCTCCGTATTATATCGCCAAGCCTCAGATCCCCGCCTGACCTCCGTATATCGCCAACCTCAGATCCCCCGCCTGACCTCCTTATATCGCCCAGCCTCAGATCCCCCGCCTGACCTCCGTTATATCCGCAAACCTCAGAATCTTTTGCTGACCTCCGTTTATATCGCCAGTCTTCAGATACCCGCCTGACCTCCGTTTATCGCCAGCCTCAATCCCCGCCATTAACCTCCCGCTTATATCGCCAGCCTCAGATTCCCGCCTGACCTCCGTTATATCGCCAACTTCAGCATCCCGCCCTGACCTCCGTTATATCGCCAGCCTCAGATTCCCCGCCTAACCTCCGTTATATCGCCAGCCTCAGATCCCCGCCTGACCCTTCCGTTATATTCGCCAACCTCAGATCCCCTCGCCTTGACCTCCGTTATATCGCCAACCTCAGGAATCCCCGGCCTGGACCTCCCGTTATTATCGCCCAGCCTCAGATCTTTCGGCCTGACCTCCGTTCATATCGCCAGTCTCAGATCCCCGCCTGACCTCCCGTTATATTCGCCAGCCTCAGAATCCCCCGCCTAACCTCCGTTATTATCGGCCAACCTCAGATCCCCGCCTACTCCGTTATATCGCCAGCCTCAGATCTTCGCCTGACCTCCGTTATATTTCGCCAACCTCAGATCCCCGCCTTGACCTCCGTTATACGCCAGCTCAGATTTCGCCTGACCTCCGTTATATCGCCAGCGCTCAGATCCCCGCCTGGACTTCCGTATATTTCGCCAGCCTCAGATCTTTCGCCTGACCTCCGTTGTATCGCCAGTTCTTCAGAATCCCCCGCCTGACCATCCGTTTAATATCGCCCAGCCTTCAGATCTTCCGCCTGACCTCCGTTTTATATCGCCAACCTCAAGCAATCCCCGCCCTGACCTCCGTTATATTGCCAACCTCAGATCCCCGCCTAACCTCCGTTATATTGCCAGCCTCAGATCTTCGCCTGACCTCCGTTATATCGCCAGTCTCAGATCCCCGCCTGACCTCCGTTATATCGTCAGCCTCAGATAATCTCAGGGGCGTATCCAAGGGGGATCCTAGGGATCCTAGGATCCCCCCTGAGCCCTCTCAGGCCCTTTTCGAGGCTCGGCGGGCTCTTTTCGGCGCGCGTAGCTTGCCGAAAAGGCACGACGAGAACGCGCGAAGCGCGGTTATTATTGGGCTGTGTTTAAGAAGTCGGGAAGGAAAACAACGGTTGAAGCGTGATCTTGTGAGTGCTAGAGCACTTCAGAGGGGCCTTAGCACCTCCAGGGCCCTTACTCTGAAAGTCCAGAGGGCCCCTTAAGACGTTCAAAAGAGCCCTTGTGCATGTCAGAGGGGCCCCTGCCCAGACTGAAAGGGCCCCTTATCGGGTTAAGAGGGGCCCCCTGAACCACGTCGAATGCGTCCCTATCCAGCGACAGAGGGGCCCCCTGAGCAGGTCGGAGGGCTTCTCTGAGCATTGTCGGCAGGGCGAAAAGCAGCCGCGCCAGTCCCTTGCCAGGTCTAAATGCTCCTCAGCAGGCTGGAGGGCCCTGGAGACAGACCAGAGGGGGCTGGAAAGTTTGAAAGGGCCCTTTGAAGGTCAGAGGGGCCCTTGACCAGCACCCGAAAAGGGGCCCTGCCATGAACCTGATCAGGTCAGAGGGCCCCTGGACACGGTCCAGAGGGCCCTCTGAACACGTCGAATGGGAACCCTTGCGAGCACAGAGGGGCACCTGGGGCAGTCGGAAGTCCCTCTGAAGCATGTCGGTAGGTGACAAAGCAGCAAGCGCAGTCCCTTGCAGAATTAGTATGGCCCCTAAGAAGCGTTGTCGAGCCCCTGCGACAGACCAGAGGGGCCCTGGAAAGTTTAAGTTGCCCCTGTACAGATCGATGGAGTCCCTGAGTCCTGATTAGGACCAAAAGGGCCCCTGGGCGGGTAAGAAAGGCCCTCTGGAAACATGCAGGAATTGGCCCCTACGTCAGGCCACGCGGGAGGCGGCCCCAGGGCAGGTTTAGAGGGCCCCTTGAGCATGTCGACAGGGCGACCAAAGCAGGCCAGCCAGTCCGGACACAGAAGAGTCGCTGGGTAGATCGGAGGGGATTCCTGGGGCAAGTCTAGAGAGGGTCCCTGCTAAACCGAAAGGGTCCCTGGGCAGGTTGGAAGGGCCCATAACATGACGGATGAGCTCCTACCAAACTGGGACGACCCCTTGTCGGTAGGCCGGGGGCCCCTGAGCATGTGAACAGGGCGACAAAAAGCAGCCAGTGCTGCGTCCTGGCCAGGTCCAAGAACCTCTGAAACATGGCCGAATGGGTCCCTCCCCTTGACACATATGAGAACTTCTTAGAAGGGCAGAGTTCCCTTAGTCAGGAACGCGAAAGGCCTTAAGCACGTAGAGATTAAATAGAAGGATTATTCACCAATACAAATATCAAAATTCGAGCTTTTCGGTTATTAGTGAAACATCCCTTCCGTCAGCGATTATGGAGGCATCTTGGTATAACACTCGGACAAACTCGCTTTTATAATATTTGTTTTGTGGAGTAAAACCTCTTGCATCTTATACATATCACCCAACCCAATTGTGTCTTTTTGTGGATCCCAGATGAGTTCCTGAACAGGTCGGAAGGGCGTTGAAAAGTTTGGTATGGCACCTAAACAATTTATAGGGTCCCTTGGCATTTTAACAGAAAAATGCAGCCGTGTCATAAACATATAAATTTTCGCGCCACTCCGCGGCGCAATTTACCTACAAAAAAGTTTTACTGTGATGCAAGCTGGCGTGACGAGTCGTTTGGGGCTCTTTGCGATTAAATCGGATGGTAAACGAAAACAACAAGAGGTTACACTGACTTAAAAACATCGTATTCATCTTTGTGACCTTGACCTTTGACATCCGGATGCAAAATGTACTTGACTGTGACGCAAGGCTGGCGTTTATGTCGAGTCATTTTGAGACATTTTCAGAAGGCAACTTTCGACGGTAACGAAAACAAAAATGTGAAAGGTCCTTTTGAAAGCAATTTGGGCCCTTTTCGAGAGCCATTTGGGCCCTTTTCCGGCCGCGGATCCCCCCTGAGCGAAATCCTGGCTACGCCACTGATAATCTCCTGACACCCTGTCACCTCGTGTCTCCGGTCATATCTCATCTGACACTACCCTACCATGTGTCACTACCCTGTGTCACCGCTCTGTGTCACCCTGGTGTCCTCGGCAGATCCCGGCGGCGCAGGTGACCTTGGTGAGCTGCGCGTGGCTGGAGCTGATGTCCGGGGCCGACCTCGACTGGTTCCGACCGTTCGCCTCAGAAGAGACGGCAGTGGAGTACTTCCTCGGCGATGACGGCGACGGTGCCGCAGCGGACAACGCCAGCGTCATTGCAGGTCGGTGTACAGCAGCTACCGCAGAGGCCGCCCGGCACTGTACAGTTTTCTTCTTCCATTCTGCTGCACCTCATCTGCCGTCTGCAGCTAGGGAGGTGGTCAGTCGAACGCGGGTCGTTTCATTTGATGCTCCTGCTGAATACAATGACAGACGCCCCAGTCCTCTGGGTATGCCATTCAGCTGGAGGACAGTTATTGATACTTGATATTTATTCAGATTTGGAGTGAGTGACAACGTGAAGTGTTCCGACGAACCGTAGTCTTACAGATGGCGAAATCCGTCTTCATCTTGCGACTTAAACCAAGGCTTAAAACCTGCGTGGCAATGTCAATGTCTCGCCTGGCAAAAGGCTACTATTTTTAATATTTCAGGTCAAACATACTATATTACACTGGCTGTACTTATTACTCGCGCCTGTTGCGTTGATCCTCTTATGGCAGAAGCTACTAAGTTCATAAATCTTGAGAGGTGCGTTACAAAGTACGTTGTGCCATCGAGCTGTGCGATGTAAACGCAACACTCAGTAATCTCCAGCAGAAACCATTGCATATGGTAGTTTCGGGCCAGTGAACTAACATGGTAGTTTTTGCTATTGAATACTCGGGTATTTTCTTGAAAGTGACACTGTCACGTTAAAATTATATTTGAGTTGAGATAGCCATTTTTAGTGCTTGGCATTTAAATTATGTATGGTATAAGTTAAAATAACCACCGAGGTGGAATCACAAATAAATTTGAGCTTGATCTTGACATCTGTAAAAAATAAGTCCATAGTGTATTGGTACATAGACCAGGAGCCGATGTCGTCATCTCTCTTTACTAAATGCTGATGAGTGATAATACTTGATAATCGACTTGTTTTACATTTGGCCGTACATTAGCTATACATTTGTCAGCGTGAAGGTTTTCTCTATTTCCCGAAATTCCTTGATATGACATCTTGAGCCTAAATATTACAACTTAACTTTTTTATGAAATTGAGCTCTGTTTGTGGGAAACAAATGTCATATTCGTGTTCGGAAGCAATTACTTCATATTTAGCACCACAAGCGGCGTACATTTGAGAACTTTTGGGAAGGTGGCAGACTGTCCCTTGAACACAGTATCGCATAACTTTTTAAACTGCTCATATTTGTTTTATTTATCAAATTTGGAAAATATCAGTTACACCAAAAGATGCAGGATGATTAGGCGATTCAAATGATGTAAAAAATACATTAAATTCACACAGTAGGCGTTGGCTGTGCACGGTAGTATTTTGTTTTACTATTGCAACTAACAACAAATGCTTATCAGTTGCCGGACACAAATGCAATAACTCACTCCGTCTGCTTCATGCCATGCATGCTTTACGAGTTTAGAACACTTGTGTGCGTGGTATTCCTTTAAACATGTGTTATTGGATCGTGCTTACAGGCTAAAGTAGGACTAGGCTACGACGGTCATGTTTCAGTGAAGGGGTTGCTGGACATTGAAATAAGCCACCAGGGAATGTCACTGCTGCAGTGACATTAATTGCTTCTTGCAAAATTAGATTAGATAAATACTTTACAGAGAAAGGATTAGTTTATTAATACTCGTTGAATTAAACTTATTTGTGTCAGCTAAAAATGCAATAATTCGAAATGGACGATACTGGTAAAGGGGAATGCATGTGCAACATCAGTGGACAAAGAGGCTCCTAATTGTTGCACTTTTCTTGTGTCTTCATGTCCTGTACAGTTTACACATCCAAGATACCACGATAAACTAAACTACGCATATACAATAACTGCAGGGCATTCCACTACCCTGACCGCCCTCTCTGCTTCGCTTGTCTGACGTCTCGCCCTCCTCTCCTCCGTGTAGTTTTGGCGTTCGACCTGCCACCTGACGACAGCCTTCCGAACCACCTGACGTATAAGATCCGCCAGAACGCCTCGCTGACGGCCAACACGGCGGTGGTGCGCGACCTCTCCTGGCTGCCCGGCCCCAGAAACTGGGACTACAATTACTACGAGTTCGGCTTCTCCTGGATCCAGGTGAGCAGCTGACGGTCTGGACGGCTGCCTGTGAGGCGAGTATTAACCGCGGTCACCAAATCGAATCCGATCTAATGGCTAATTTCGGCGGCGAATAACATTGGTAGTTGTGGCGGCCGTATGCCCCAGTCATCATCGCTGGGCTTATTTGTCATCAGGTCACACTGGCGTGTTTGTGCCTTGGCTACACGCGGAAACAGGGAAATACCTGGCACTTGGTGTATTTTGGAACATTGCTGGCTCGTGCTGATGAACTGAACTATTGTTTATCCTAGACACAACAGGGATACACTATTTAGTTAGGTATCTGTTAACGTGACATAATTTCCCAACTTTCCTTAATTACTGCCAACTGCGTAAAGGGCAACGTCCATACACCGTCTGCATGAAACGTGTCCGATGCAGTCGGACCTCCTAAACCCGTCCTGTCATCCCCTGGACCCCTTCGCGCCGCGCGTAACTCTCACCCCGCCGCCCCATCTTCTAACCACCGCTCCCTCCCCTGTGTTCACAGGACCTGGTGGAGCGCGCGGTGGCCTCACTCCTCGCCAATCGGACCGTGCTGGAGCCGGCGGGGGCCGTGCATGAGATGCCGTACCCGTGCTACATGAGCGACTCGTTCCTGTTCTACCTGCAGACAGTGATGCCGCTGAGTATCATGCTGGGCTGGATGAGCGGCGTGACGCTGCAGGTGCTGCTGCTGGTCCAGGAGCGTCAGGACCGGCTCAGAGAGGTGAGGAGTGGGTCCAGGATCCGGCTCAGGGAGGTGAGGTCTGGGTCCAGGAGCCGGCTCAGAGAGGTAAGGACTGGGTCCAGGACTCAGGGAGGTGAGGGAGGTGAGGACTGGGTCCAGGAGTGTCAGGACCGGCTCAGGGAGGTGAGGACTGGTTCAGTAGTTCAGTAGGGTTCAGTAGGATCTAAGTCGTTCACATATGATAGTCATGTATTTTCAGTCATGTCGGTCGTGATGGTCTTCTAACTTTGTTTCTCCTGAAAACAGCGTTGACATACTGATAGTTCTACCGTGTTCCTTGTGGTTGCTACCGATCCCTGTTAAATTGGTGGCCAAACCTGACCTTTGCTGACCCCTGCTGACCTCTGCTGACCTCTGCTGACCGCTGCTGAAACGCTGCTGCCGCTGCTGAAACCGCTGCTGACCGCTGCTGACCGGCTGCTGACCTCTGCTGACCTTCTGCTGACCTCTGCTGACCCCTGTGACCTCTGCTTCGACTCTGCCCTGACCTCGTGTTAGACCTCTGCTGACAATCTGACTGACCATCTGCTGACCTCTGCGACCCCTGCTGAACCCTGCTGACTCTCTGCTGATACCCTACTGAACCCCTGCTGACGAGCCCTGCTGACTGCCTGCTGACCCCTGCTGACCTCTGCTGCCCCTGCTGACCATCTGCTGGACCCCTGCTGACTTCTGCTGGACCCATGCCTGATCACCTAGACTGACGCCCTGCTGACCTGCCCTGACCTGACCTGTTATGATCCCTGCTGACGCCTGCTGACCTGCAGGTGATGCTGACGCTGGGTATCAGCGTGTCAGCCGTCCGTCTCTCCTGGGTGCTGACGGCGCTGCTGCTGATGGCGCCCTCTCTGATCGCCGTGACGCTGATCCTCTGCTACGGAGGTATCCTGCGCTACAGCAGCGTCACGCTCGTCTTCTGCCTGATGCTGCTGTTCGCCGTGGATAACATCGCGCTAGCGTGAGCACCGCCCGCCAATCGCCCAATCTGGGAACCGATGGACGCTGCAGATAGGCTGGGAACCGTGGATACTTCAGGATAGGCTGGGAGCGTGGCACTGCTTGCAGATGGCTGGGAGCGGTGGACACTGCAGGTAGGCTGGGAGCGGGTGGAACACTCTCAGGATAGGCTGGGAACCGTGGACACTGAGGATAGCTGGAAACCGTGGACACTGCAGGATAGGCCTGGGAACCGTGGACACTGCAGGATAGGCTGGGAGCGGTGGACACTGCAGGATAGGCTGGGAACCGTGGACACTGCAGGATAGGCTGTGAGTGGTGGACACTGCAGGATAGGCTGGGAGCGGTGGACACTGCAGGATAGGCTGGGAGCTGTGGACACTGCAGGATAGGCTGGGAGCGGTGGACACTGCAGGATAGGCTGGGAGCGGTGGACACTGCAGGATAGGCTGGGAGCGGTGGACACTGCAGGATAGGCTGGGAACCGTGGACACTGCAGGATAGGCTGGGATTGTCAGGCTGTAGGACCGTGCTAGACACCGCTGCTGCAGCTGCTGGTCATACGTTGCGATTATGGCTGCGATTCTCTGCATTCAGCATTGTGTTAGACAGCGTGCATATTTTCTTGCAAAAGTATTTGACTTGATTCTATAAGCAATGTCTTATTGTCGGAGTTCTTAAGCTTGTTTGTATACGTTCGTTTCATTGGAGCTGATGATACTTTTAAATGTTCGCATGCTTTGCTCAGGAATAGCTCATGTGTTTTGACTGCGTTGTGAGGTATCGTGGGGTCTCTTTAGTCGGGCCATTCTATGTAGAGCCCCCAGCACATGTCACGACACTACAGCACCTCTCGCTCCTGTCTCGCCCGATAGCCACCTGCTGAGTGCCGTGTGCCCGGGCCGCGCGCGCACGGCCGCCGCAGCCTCCGCCATCCTCTACTTCCTGACGTACGTGCCGTTCATCTACGTCTCCGTTATCGAGAACACGGCCATGCAGTCCGTCTCCACGCCGGCCAAGGTCATCACGGTGAGTCGAGGCTGGCGGAGAACTGAGAAGAGAAGGTCGCGATGGGGGGATTGAGTGATGCAGGTGGGTTGTGTTTTAGAGTGGCGGATATTTGGAGCCATTGAGCCGGAGCAGGGTTTTATTTCAGACGTGGTGGGAGGCGGGAGCAGTTTCGGTTGTTAGCTGGCATGCCTGGCCTGATCCATGCCATGACTGTGGTCGTTCCGTGGCAAGTCGCGGCATTAATTACGTCATAATGAGTGCGTCATCGAGGCAAAATTATGCGTACACAATGCCATACCGGTTTTGATTGCGGGGAGCGATCTGGCGCAGGGGCAGGATTCCTGTCTTCTGTGCCGGTGACCCGGCGGTCAAATCCCTGGGCGGGCCGCTGAAACAGTCGCCCGGCCCCCATATAATAACCCTCGGAACAGGTGCGAGTTCCAGCACGCATGATCAAAGAGGATGCGGTGCTGGTCCACAAACCAAACCCGGTTTTGATTGCTGCTGTACGCAATTTTTTGGCAGTGTTGGTGGTGTTTCGTTTTTTTATTCGATCTGATCGTTTAAAGGAATTAGCCTTAACTTAGTTTTTAACTGAGATAGGCCAGATTGTGCGGTGTGCTGAGAAACTCCAATCCAAAAATTTCCTCCAAAGCGATCCTAGTTGCGTGAGTTTACGCAAAAACCGTTGGTCCATATGGTGGTCATATTCAACGTTCAAATCCTGTGACGTTTCGCATAAGTCTCAGTAGTTATCCACTGTGGATGCCAGCCGACTTCGGCTTTTTGAACCGTCCGCACCAGTAATTTCAGTACCCTTGGCGGTCCGCCCCGGACCGCCACCGAGCGGTGGTCAGGCGCCGCACACTAGTTGGTTCACGTATGCGTGCCCACGTGCCTACCCGGGCGGCGAGGAGTCGCCGGTCGACCCACTAAGTCCGCGTTTCAACGCTACCGGTGCACTCCATCGTGCGGTGCGGCACAGCAGCTGTCATGGGGCGCAAAGTTTGCCGTTCAATTGCTCCTTGTGACGACCAACTGCTTGTGGTGACGCAATATGGGTGCGTCACATGTAAACATATTAGCTATTTTAAAATTATCAACAAATCGAACTTTTCGCAAAAATGGAATGCCAGGACGTAATCAGGGCATTCTTCTCCATCATTCTACATACTTTTCCCAAGGTGCTATATTCCCTTTAAGTATATTGTCGTTTGTCGATATCACACGACGCACCGTTATTGTCGCCGTTGTCTCTCGCAGTGCTTGATGTCGCCATCGGCGTTCAGCCTGGCCTTCAAGTACGTGGGGTTCTACGAGCAGCAGGGCAGCGGCGTGGACTGGCACTCGTGGACCGTGTCGCCAGTGGAGAACGACGACTTCAGCCTGGCGCTGACCATGCTGCTCATGCTGCTGGACCCGCTGCTGTACGCCGTCATCGTCTGGTACACCGAGGCCGTCTTTCCAGGTATTTTAAGCATGAGCTTCTCATAATTTGGTTATGGGCGGCATGTGACCTTAGTTGTCGGCCCGCCCTTAAACCCCAATCATCATCATCATAATTGGGTTATATTTAGTATGCTCTATCGTCATTTTTACGTTGTCTTTCCTTCACTTTACTCCTTGTTTTTGTTAAAAGTTTTCAGAATGCGGACGCATCTTCTATTGTGTTGCCTTTTAACTCTGTCTAACCTGTATCTTGTGCAGCCCATTGCTAGTTTTGCATCATTGGGGAGAACTTCGTGCATTGATGGGAGACAGTAACAGTGGAGTTCCCTAATAGTGCTGCCTCTGCATCGCCTCAGCAGGCAATCCGCGGAATGCGCCGGCATTGCTAATATCATTTGCTACATTGCTACACATTGCTGACACGGACTGTAATCCTTTGCGGGATCTCGCCATCATCAGCATCATGCAGCTACGTAGGGAGCTGAGCGCCTGAGCGGTGCTTGCAAATTCTGATCATGTCGGCAATCTCAGACCTTTCCAGTTAGTGTTCGGCGCTTACCACTGCCGGCTGCTGTCTCCTCCAGGAGCGGTGGGTGTGCCACAGCCGTGGTTCTTCCCGTTCACCCATCAAAAATTAAAAATTCGAAAAAATATTGACCGCACAGCGGCGTTAAAAGTTTTTTGGTGCTGACCAATTTTTGACCATTGCGCTGGACTAACTTTGAAATGGTATATGATTTAGAGCAAAAGTGGTTATGACGTGAAGGAGCACTCCATTACGAACCCATTGCCATCTTAAATGACTTCGTAGCACCTCTGGTTGGCTCGAAATGCTGCCCGAAGCCAATCGGCCTCACCTTTAGTGCCAACTCCGTCCACTAGATGACAGCACGGTAGAACACCGCCTCCCGCTGTGTTCTCGGCGGTAATGGCGGTATTTTGCGATTCGAGTGTGAGGAACATCTCCGATACCAGGTAAAAAACGTGGCAATACACAGTCAGCGTGCTGGCCGCGGCAGGGAGGGAGTATTTATTGTCTTTTTACCATATAATATTAAAGTGGAGGCAATAGTGTGTTGTGATTTACATAACTGAATCTCCGCATAATTGAACAGATACCTATTCTTGGAATACATATATTGCATTTTGAACTATTAAAAAATGTTTTATTAGAACACGATTTAGATATACAAACCCCTCTTAAAATTAATCCCCAATTATGTTTGCAAATAAATAGTAGGTACCGCACCAAAAGTGCTGGATTGTTTATTTCTGCTTTGTATCTTCTATTGGCTTAACACTCTTCATTGCCTGGTCGGATTAATACCCATTCGATGTTTCTGTTAATGGTTAGTTTTAATGTATACTTTGTTTAGCCTGTTCCGTTGATTCTTCTGTCAATATCATGGACAAGAGACTACATCGAAATAAAATGAAGGAACGCCATGCCCAACTATCTGTAGAACCATGCAGCTTGCCACAGAACCAGCTGCCCACTGGTGCTGATATCGTGGGACGAATTATGATCTTGCGACTTGAAGAAATGCAGATGCGGTGTGTTGATGAGAAACATGTGTCTGTAGTTACTTGCATTAACAAGGTGGCCGAAGAAGTAATTGAAATTTGGAACAGAGCTTCAATTCCAACGAAATCAAGGTACAAGGTGAGGGATGCCGTCTTAAAACTTTGGGCGCTGAAAGACCCGATTCGAAAACGTCCCACCACACAGTATGACGCCACCCATGCCGCAGCACGCATGAAGAAGCTTCTGGACATATCTAGCAGCAGCACGCCGCCGAAATGTTCTGATGATAATGTTTTCCTTGATGATCAAAAAACGACGCGGAAACAATTTATTGGCGGACTGGATCGCTCCACGACGGCGCGATGGAGACGGCAGAAGCAGCGGAGGGCCCGAGCGGACGCCAGGGCCAAAGCCGCGGCCACTTCCGCCACAGAGAGTTCCAGTGCCGTCACTGTGAGCCTCAACACAGCCGTCAGCGTCTCTGCAGTCGATGCTACTTCTCCCACCGACATTGTCACCGCCTCGTCCATCGCTGCCGCTGTCAGCACCCCTGATGTGATCACCGCTGCCGCTGCACCGTCCGGTGAGCCAACAGAGGTCGTCGAAAATGACAGCGACCCGGACCATGTCGTGTCCCGCCGCAGCTCAAAGGAGAAGGTGGACTTGACTCCTGTTGCGGAGGCAGCGGATGCTTGTGATGTCGGCGCGCGGACGACATCAAAGATCCTTTCGTCGTTTTCCGTCGCCAAGGGGGGTGATATTATTACGAAAGGAAAATTGCAAAGGGCTTTAGACAAATGTAGGCGAGAGAGGGTTGAAGCAGTGGGAAAGAGCACCTCTCAGTGTTGCGCAGTATTCTGTGATGGCCGGGATGACCGGACTCGGCAGGCGAGGAGGTTGCGCGGTGATGAGTCAAAGAGGCTTGTGTGGTGTACGGTTCACAATGTGTCTCTGTGCTGTATATGCATATATGCAGTGCAGAGTATATGCACTCAGCTGATGTCTGTTTTGTCCATTTTGCATGCGAGGGCCGCCACACGGGAGAGGCAACAGCCGACCAGTTGTGTGTATTTTTGCGTGAACGAGGCATTGCCATGGACAAGGTGCGGGTGATCGGAGGAGATGGGACAAACCAGGTGGCGGGGTGGTTGGATGGCGAAGCTAGAAGAAGCTGTTCGGCCGGCCTCTGAGCAGGGTGGTGTGCCTCTGCCACCAGGCTGAGCTGCCCTACAGGGCGCTATTCCGTCAGCTTGGATGGGAAGACATTGGGTCCCGGGTACCTTCGCAGGCCCCATTGGGAAACGTATCGCGGGGCCCGTTCACGCCACACCTGTGTAACGTTCACGCCATACCTGTCGTAACGTTTAACGTCAGTGCGGCTGCGACGATTTCCCTGACCTGCCGGCTGATGTGGAGGCTGACCTCAGCTCAGACCTCCGCCTGTTGTATCCGCCTGTTGTATGTGACGCGTACGTATGTGACCTCAGACCTCCGCCTGTTGCATCAGTGTGCCAGGTGTGTGGTGAATGGAGATGGCGCCAGCGTCGCTCATAAAACGCACGGCGGACTGCTCTAAACATGGCGCGCTGGTACACGGCTCAGAGCCGCCTCCTCCAGGTACTACATGGCTGAACCGTGCCCCAGCCCCGAGCTGATGACGTTGACACGCTATGCTGTCAGCGTGTACGTGCCCACTGTGGTCGCCATCAAAAGACGGAGCGACCTGGTGGACGCGCCGCGACACCTCTGCGACCAGATGAGGCAGGCGACAGCGTCAGCATCTGACCGCTGCTCCACTGGCCACGGTACAGCGCCAATTTGGCACAGGAATTATGCGTTTATAGCGTCGCACCCTGAAAACGTCGTGCTTGGCCAATGCTGGGGGACGAAGATGATGACAGCAGAATCAGAAGCGGTCACCACTGATCAGGGCCACCCGTCAGCGCCGCCAGCCGGCACCTCCCAGCAGGTTCAAAAGTCCGCACGTCAATCTCGACGCCAACACATACAAAGAGATGGTGGACGTCACACAGGCTGCCGAGAACGACGACGGTCGAACCCCCCTACGTGATGCCCATGGGTGACGACGAGCTGGAAGAGCTCCTTCTGGTGCCCCTGAATACTGGTGTGCCTAGCCACACCCAGTCGACAAGAGCGCACAGTTAACCCCCTCAGCACTGAGGCTGGTGCAGCAGCCGGTCGCAGGCGCTGTTCGGCAGGACATGGCTATAGTCTTAAACAAAACGGAGGTTCCGGCGACGCTGCTCCGGGCCAAATCACAAAAGCGCTTCGCACACTTAGAGTGCTACTCCTGGCTCCGAAGGGGTTTCTTAGTTCTTACAGTACCGTTTTGCTCCAGTAGTATTAGTGATAAGAGCCACCGTGATATCCAAGACTTGTGAGGCTTAGCCGGACCTGTTATCCGTAGGTACTATGTAGTAGCGCGATAGCGCGTTTCGTGCGTGATGGATTGTCCCAGTATTATTATGCTAAAGTAGGTTAAAAAGGAGCAATAAATAGTTCGCCTCCCCGCCGCGGACACGGAACGCAGACTGTGTGTTAGCCACGTTCTTCACCTGGTATCGGAGATGTTCCTTACCCTCGAATCGCAAAATACCGCCATTACCGCCGAGAACACAGCGGGAGGCGGTGTTCTACCGTGCTGCCATCTAGTGGACATAGTTGGTACTAAAGGTGAGGCCGGTCGGTTTTGGGCAGCATTTCGAGCCAACCAGAGGTGCTACGAAGTCGTTAAAGATGACAATGGGTTCGTAATAGAGTGCTCCTTCACGCCATAACCACTTTTGCTCTAAATCCTATATCATTTTAAAGTTAGTCAGCAAAATGGTCAAAAATTGGTCAGCACCAAAAACTTTAAACGCCCCGTGCGGTCAAATATTTTTCGAATTTTTAATTTTGATGGCCATATTTGAAATCAGCGGCTAAAAATGCATCAGAATCCGACCGGAAATCAAGCTTTTTCGAGAAAAGTTGCAAAACGGGTCACCCTAGTATTATAAGTATTATAATTTTGATTGGTAAGAGTATTATAATTTTGATTGGTAAGTCATATCAGCTTTGTATGATTGCATGCTCATACTCTCGAGTGCACCTGTTTTATCTTTGATGTTCGATTTTTAATGTCACTGTGTATCATGTGTATTCATGTCACTGTGTATCACTGTGTATCACGATATGACGTCATTAATTGTTACGTTTGTGGTCAATCACGACGAAATTATAGGCTATCTGGCATGTCGTACATTAGGTGATGTCAATATGCTCAGTGACGCTGGCCCGTCTGCCGTACATTACGCCGTACGCAGACTGCCGTACGCAGACTGCCGTACGCAGACTGCCGTACGCAGACTGCNTTTTTTCGCAAAAATGAATGCCAGGACCATAATCAGGGCATTCTTCTCCATCATTCTACATACTTTTCCCAAAGTGCTATATTCCCTTTAATATCCTCTAGAGCACATTATCGAGATAGGCTCCGTTTCGGCTGAGGCACAGCTCTGCCCTCCACTTAAACTCACCAAGCTGCTTACGGGTACCTGCCGGCGGTGATGGTCCGCACTGCACTTCCCATGGCTGTCTTTAGTTGCTTCCTGGTCTAAGGATTCTTCTTAAACACCTATAACTCGTTTAGTTACCTCCACAGGAAGCTGTTAAAGGAAATAGCTCACCTTCAAAATGGGTTTTGAACTGAGATAGCAGTTTTGTAGCCCGTGTTGAGAAAAAAACTTAGCTTGAAGTTTTCTGGACTGAAAAGGCTCTCCAGCCGAATATATTTCACTTTTTGTCGAAGGAATGTTGAGCCGATTAAAGCAAAGGAATGTCAAGAATGTGGGCCATCGAAGGCTATACAGTAAACTTTACGGCGACTACTCTACGAATCTGATTGGCTGAGCCATTTGATTCTTCGTTTGACGTTGCAGGTACGCATATTAGTTTTGATAAAAATCAATTGTGTTCGTCCTTCTGTCCTGGAATCGGCCGCGATGTATGTCTAATTTTTGACAATATGGAAAAGAAGTTGGCATTTCAAAATATAAATCAAATCGTGTTTGAAAAAAAAACAATCCAAGGTGAACTTTCCTTTAAGTGGGCTCAAATCCAGATGCTGCCCTTCACTGAAACACTGCCCCAGAACTACTTGGCAAAAATGCTACCGTTTGCCCTCAATTTGCTTGGTTTTGAAATAGGCTTCTGTCGGGTCCAGAGCTTGTATGGAAAGAGATCTAGATCATCCTTAGGATCCGTTTGGCTTTAACAATCCGTTAAAATGCCTTTGAGCTGCCATTAAGATTATTGATTTGGTCACAAGGTAGAATTCCACAATTTTAGTTGTATGTTGATTGTTGATGTTCTATTTTTTTTCGTTTACCGTCCAATTTACTCGCAAAGGGCCTCAAATGACTCGCCGTCACGCCAGCTTGCGCCACGGTTAATGCATTTTCATCCATAGGTCAAACACTGGCGGATCCAGAACGTGGGCATGGGGGGCTAAATTTCGAAAAGTTTCATCAAATTTGAAAAACTCATCGGATTTGGCTTCCTTGTACCTTACTCAATGGCTTAAAACAAACATGTTTTCGTAAAAGTTCATTAGATTTCTCTCTACGGTGGATAATATGTCAAATTTCGCCAATTTCAGGCAATATGGGGGGCCTTAAGCCCCTGCCGCCAGGGGCGGCGGATTCGGGAGGGGGCAGCCGCCACCGCTGGCAAAATCAAGCGGGGGCAAAACTATCCTTTTGCCCCCCCCCATCTTGCACTGTGTACATTCCACCAAACCTGACAGCAGACAAACACGACAATTTCATTGACAAACTGAACGACAGCGTGACTCGGGCGCAGACTTTTTCACCGACTGCTGTCGTTATTCTGGGCGACTTTAACACTGGCAACATTTTCCTCGACCGACATATTTACACGCGAAACACCATTACGTCATACGACCTAAAATTAAAGGACGCACTTGACACCTTGGACCTATTTCAAATCATAAACACTCCGACAAGGACTACAGATGACACTGCAAACTTGCGGGACTTGATCATAACTGACAACAAGCTGATAATCACATCCTCAGGGCTCCTACCACCTTTCTCTAAACATTGATCACAAATCCCAGTCACTATAAACACTCAACATAGATCCAACTAGCACTAACACGCAGACTAAAGACGTTTGGGACTACCAAAGACTCGATGCTGATAGACTGACTCAGACACTTCTACATGTTGACTGGGACCATGTCCTTGATGGTGACATACACACGGCAACTGAGCGGTTCACATCAGTCCTTTTAGAGAGCAGCACCGACGCCATTCCAAAAAAGACAATAACGCATACCGGAAACGGACAAACCCTGGATGACGAGTGAACTAAGACGGAACATGCGCAAAAGAGACAGACTGTTTTTAGGCAGCGCAGACAAAAGACAGCAAACAAAGGGCGTCAAACAACAAGGTTCGGACGCAACGGACACAACACAATGGGACAGATGGAAATTGAAGATGACTGAAGATACGGTGTAGGATCACCGTCAAGAAGTTCTTCCGGGCGGGATTTCGGCGTTGGGTGGAGCGATGGGAAAAGTGCGTGATGGTAAACGGTGACTGGGTGGAGAAACAAGCTGTGGAGGCCTAGGAATCTGGATGAGGAAAAATGGTCACAAACGAGAAAAGCCATTTCTTAGAGGAAAATTCAGAGATCAATTCGGTGTTTTACCCATGTCGCTCATTCAAAATTTGACTGAAATACAGATGATTTTACGTTAATTATTGAACAGCCCTCGTAGTAATTGCATCGGATTCCACTGCGTGCAGCACCGACAAATGAGGAAGTGGACAGAACATTTGTTCTGCACTGAACACCTACCCGCACAGACGCTTCACCCGCCTCCACACTCGCAGACGATACACCCGCCTCCACACTCGCAGACGATACACCCGCTTCCACACTCGCAGACGATACACCCGCCTCCACACGTGCAGACGATACACCCGCCTCCACACGCGCAGACGATACAGCCGCATTAACACACCTTCGCCCTGGTGAGCCACATTTGCCGAGTCTCAGGGGCAGCGCAGGCATCTAGGTGCCACATGTTGCTTTGCCACGGCCAGCACTGCCGCCGACGGCCCGCAGCTACCGCTGCGTCGCTGCTGACGCGCTGGTGACAGAGGCGCTCCCAGGAGCCGAGAGAGGGAGACAGGGGCGCTCCCAGGAGACGAGAGAGGGAGACAGGGGCGCTCCCAGGAGGCGAGAGAGGGAGACAGGGGCGCTCCCAGGAGTCGTGATAGGGAGGACACGGAAGCGGTCAGGAGCCGAGCTAGGGAGAACAGCGAGGTCAGGTCACCGGTGCTATTTAACGACGCGCGCTGCTCGGTGATGGTTGGTACATACCATTGTTTTCGACTCCAGTGCGTGACCAACACGCCTGCCTGCTGCCATACCTACGTAGGTACTCCGTACTAGGTACGGCTGTGTTGAGTTCTGACGTGTCACATTCCCGGTGGGAATCCCTGGAATCCCCGGCGGGCATTTACTCTACTGCAGTTCACCAATGTACTCATACATTGGTATCCCTGTTAACTCTTTGCTACGGGAATAGGTAGAAAGCACTTTTCTACCGAGTCCCCAGAATCCCCGCGGGCATTGACGGGTCAGAACTCAGATCACGCCCTACATACACGTGTGTGAAGCCCTGCCTACACCTGGCCCTGATGGTGTCCTTGCGCGGCGGCAGCGGAGCGGGCACCCCCGACCCCCCCCCCCCACCATCTGTGCCTGACAGTGCCTGAATGAAGGAGGGTTCCAATCGATATCGAGCGCCGTTTCTTAGACGCCATCTGGCGGGGACTGAGGTGAGACCACTGAACTCTATAGAGAGTGAGACGCAGGTGATGAGAAATAGCCCCAGAGCCATCTGGTGAGGAAACAGGAATTCTGAGGTGACAGCAGTTGTCACTAGAGGATACCTGAGCCGAGCTCTACCCAACACCGGGTCCCTGCCTAGATCGGGCCTGTTGAAGACCGGCCCCGAATACATAATTTGCAAGGACTTGGCCCTGCTGTGATGGGGCCCTCGCCCGGACCGGGCCCTATATCACACATATGCCAGCAGCGGGCCCTTACCTTGACCGGGCCCCTTCCAAGAAGGGGTCCCTATCAGGAAGGGGCCCGTATCAAATCATTTTCAAGGTGTAAACCATGCTGTAACCGGGCCCTCGTCCTGACCGACTGTTTCGTGCCCCGATACAGACGCCTTTGTCAGCACCGGACCCCTGCCTCGATCAGGCCTGACAAAGACTGGGCCCCTGCCAGGTATGGGCCAGAATACGGGTCCTTTTGATGCGTGCCCCTCAGAAGTTTCGGGGGGTCAGCTGACCCTTTTGCCTCCTCCCCCTCCCTGCGTGCGCACTGCCAACTTGCCTCGGGATACTCCCGCTACTTACTGTGTCAGTGGTACCTAGAGACAGGGGCGTCGCCACCGGGGGAGGGGCCTGAGGGCGTTCCCAGGATCGCTCCAGCTGGAATCCCTCCCCTAGATTCGCAGGATTTTAACAATGGGGCCCCCAAACCCATGACAGCCCCCATCCCAGTAAAAATTGTGTGGCGACGCCACTGCCTAGAGAGGTGACATGTTGACCAAGTTAAAGCGTACTTTCCGCTTCTAAAAAAGCTGAGCGACTTACACAAGCGTTTTACTGTTAAGTTTCAGTGGCAAGGCAATTAATTAACCACAGTCTAAGAAGACAAGTAGCCAGGATTTCGTCCAGGCAGGGGGGGGGGCGTCGCCTGGAAAGGGCCTCCTTTCCAAACGTCGAAAGGGTCCCCTTCTCAAGCGTTGAAATGGCCAAACAAAACGAATGAAAAGGCACCTTACTTCTAGGGAAGGACGGGGAGCACCGCCCATGGGGTAATACCACCCAACCTGGGATCTCGTTTAATAATAAACCGTAGATGACTAGCTGATTGTCCTCGTGGTCGGTCGCCCGGACGCCGAGGGTGAGCTCTGCCATTTAAGCTATTATGCACAAGATAAAACAATTTCGTTTATATATGACTTTGATGTAATTTGATTGATTCATGAAATTAATGTGTGTCGCTGAAATAGGTTGAAACTTCAAAAAACGTTTACTTACGTGTACGTAATCATTCAGGCAAGTAAAGTCACGCACGCGGTGCAGCAAATACGGCGGCCGGCGCCGTCTTCTGGTGCGTCGCTGTTTTGTTGCCCAACGTGCGGGGTAGCGCCGCCCGCCCTGGCGGGGTTACCCCGGGGTTGTTGTTTTCCTGCTTAAGTACAAAGTGTTCTTCTGGAATTTGTAATCAAGAGAGACGTTCTTGCATTATCTGAGACGAGTACTTTGGTTACACCAAATCCTTTTGCAGCAGGACACCAGGAGAGAGCGGCAAAGCAGGGGGACACTTGCAGATCACCTGGTCCGGGTCACCGAATTACACGTTGATTCATTGGAATGTCTGGCTAAATCTCGTTCATTCGATCTTTGTTAAATATTTCAGTCGAAGATTTTCACAGCACCTGGCATTCATGAAACGTAATACCACTTGAACAGTCATCATGATAACCATAAAATTATGGGATATGCTAGGTGGACGGCATTACCCCGTGGGCGGGTTACCCCTAAAATGTTAACTTTTTGTAAAATGCTCACAATTTATACATCATTTGAAATTTTTATTACTTTTTGGGTTTAAAACGGTAGCAAATTGTTCATATATTGTACTAAAATATGGAGTTCACTAAAACTCTGAAACATTCCTTCTGAGACCAGGGCCTATTGGGAAAACCACTAGGGAGGGGGGGGGCAAGATAATATTCAAACATAGCACACAAAGGCAAAAAGACGTAATCATGACTCTGATGGAAAATTCCAGTTAACCGTGTTGGCATCGAGCCAGAGCCCCAAAACGACTAGAAGTGGACGAAAATTAACCGTTCCTACTTAAAAAACAACAATTTCAACAAACCCACGTTTAAACTTTAAAAAAATGACACGAAATAAAAGGTTACGTATTGCTTAACATATGCCATGGTTGGGACAATTTGATCCAGCTCGTGAGGCAGGTTGTGCAATTTGGGCATACAGATTGCAGACCATGAGGGGAACGAAGGAACTTAAGGTTTATTACTTTAACTCCTTAGGTATACATTGGTATACATCCATACAATGGCTTCGCCAGGATTTTTTTAGGCTGGGCGGGGGGTGGCAAATCGTGCGTACAGACGTAGCACGCGCAACAACAGTGGTGGAAGGTCCCCCTGGGGGGGGGGACCTGAGGGGGACTCCCCCTCAGGCTTTTCGAAAATAGCGAAAAACAACGGCATTTTGCGCCGCCATTTTTTGGCACAACTGTTTGCCCAAAATTGTCCAAATCGGGTTCAATGTTTGACCTCGGGTCTCCTCAGGTCAGGTCACTAGGTCAAGTCTAGGATCGCACCTCCAAAAATGTATGATCGTGCCGCAGCCAGATTGTTGAACCGATCATTTTGAAACTCATGGGATTTAATCAGGTCATAAATACATACATTTCTGCTATTTTTGAGGATTTGTTTATCTGTGATTTAAGGTTAAATCGATTCTGTGACCACTCAATTATAAGTTAGTGAGAATCATGAAAGTGCATATACATCAACGGGAAATGGCTAAATGTATTACATTTTACCAGATTTACGAATTTTTTGATAAATAGTAAGTACACAGATCAATGTGACATTGTTGTCGTGCGACCTTCACAAGGTCGCAGGACCCGGAGGTCATGCGTCAATTGTCTTCCATAACTTTTACCGAATCATTATAGAGCAATTTGATGTTAACCATTGTGTTTAACTTGTAGAGACACCTCGTTCGATGTGAAATGCGGCCTTGACTTGACCTTGACCTGTCTTCGGATCAGGTCAGGCGTAGGACATCTCTCCCCAGACTTTTCTTACTTTCATATTCCCGAAATAATTAAATTGATTGGGGAATCGGCCAAATATTGACGGGAATCACTGTATGTATAAAAATGGTTGCTCGCCTGGTATTGAATGGTTTTAAATACAATTGACAACGTGTCTTCTAACAGATATAATCCAATGGCCTGGGTTTTTGGCCGATAGGCCGAAAGCGATCGAGGTAGCATGGGCTATGGCCCAATTTGATCCAAAGTCCTCTGGTTCAACCAATCGCGAGGGCTGGTCTCTATTTTGAAATCAAGTCACAACATTAATAGTTAAACTTTGCGGAGAACTAAAGTCACTTAACAAGCGCCGTACAGGTGCTTGGCGCCACTTTCGCCGTGGCTGTGGCTTCTAAACGCCCTTAACTCGTCTCTTATGGGGAAAAGACATAATTTAAAAACCTTCTATAGCACGCCATAAATCACGTCAAAACTATTTGGACCTTTTTGAGCTCAGGTCAAAATTTAAGTCACCAGAGGTCATCAAAGGTCGATTTTTTTAAAGTATAGGACTTAACTCCAGAAACCCGAAAATATCTCAAGACCTATGATAGCTAAGAGCAAACGAAAAGCAAATAATCGACAGCTCATGACAAATGCAATCGCCACTGGTGCCCTCAAAATCTAGACTAAGTCAATAGTTAGGCTTTAGAGGTCACCAAATGTCACGATGGCATTTTCTGCAAAACCAAAATAGTGAATAACTTCTTATCGGTTGAACATAGATAAATAATGACGCTATCGTGTTTGTCTCAAAAATATACTTTGAACCATATTATGGTGATTGGTGACCGGGCTAGGTCAACTTCAAAATTTGACCTCAGTTGAAGTCATTTGTGACCCATGTAGGTCTATGCTTGCATATGGGGTGATGTGACTCGACGAGACAAACACTGGTGTCATTCGCACGTCTTTATCTTTACTATATCCAATGTATTAGCAGACAAGTGCTTGAGACGTCAGATGACCTCAGCTGACTTTTCAGAGATCACTGAGCAACAATTGCACCATCAAGAATTCGCTAAAGTTACATGATTATAAAGGACTTGACCTTATCTTATGCATATTCTCTAAATAGGGGCACTATACGCGTATCTCCTTTTATCATTTGCATATTTTCTCATTGACTCTAATGGTAGGTCACGAAATTGACCTGACCATAGGTCAATGGTATGCAAAAGCAAAGATATGCAAATTGTATTTGCTTATGGCCATATGAAATCATGCAA
This sequence comes from Semibalanus balanoides, assembly GCA_014673585.1. Taxonomy (NCBI): domain Eukaryota; kingdom Metazoa; phylum Arthropoda; class Thecostraca; order Balanomorpha; family Balanidae; genus Semibalanus; species Semibalanus balanoides. Next base: position 46,611 of record VOPJ01005548.1, read on the forward strand.
GTTTAAAATATCTCAGACAAACATTGTGTCTTCGGCACGACCACGAACATTGTTGGAGCTAGGTCAGCTGACGTGACATGGTGACCTGAGCTCAGATGACCCGAGGTCATTTTTTACATAATGTGGATAATTAATGCCCCAACAGCCTTGCCAAATTGTGCGGTGCTGCGCTCTGAAGTTTGTTTCGTTATCCTCGAAAAAACCTTAAGGGGCGTCTAAACGGGGCGTCTCCTCTCCCCGGCACGGCGCTTTTGTGTAAGATACATAAAAGCACATTTTACTTTTAGTGACACAAATTGCACCCTCCTCGAAACGTTAAGTCTTAGTGGGAAGGAAGATAGGTTAATGGGCATGTGTAACAGGTTTTTCTGAAAATATATATGTGAGCATTATGGAAATATCTCACCTGTCCTAACCATGGGCGTCGTCAACCGAGGCCCCCCAGAACCGAGGCCCCCGGAGCAGACGGGTTAGCACTAGTATTTAACTCTATGGGAGTGGATGACAACCACCTGGTTGCCCCCCCCCCACTAACTCCAAATTTTGTGTCGACGTTGCTGGTTAAACAACCCCCGATCTCCCCTACTCTGTCGTTAATGAGCAATTGCTCAAAGGATTTTAACCCTATTCCTTGCGGGCGGCTAGAATTACGTTAACGTGTGGGGGCAGATTCTGACCTCCCCCCCCCAGAGATCTCGAGAGCCGCTCGGTAGATTTCGAAGGGACGAACGCCATTTGATGCGCCATCAAAATATATTATTTTTGGACACCAAAATTTATTTTTTGTTCAGAAATTCGGGGCCAGGGGGCAAAAATACTGAAATTTTTGTTTTTAAAAGGTGATTGCGGCAATGTGGTTTGACCGATTTGCATGCCCACAACGTTTTTGAGCTCCCAATATACTTGTCTTTTACATATCAAAGGGACAAGTACCAAGATAGGAAATCATAGGCGTATCTAGGGGATGTAAAAGGGGGAATTTTTCTGATAACAAATTTGTGCTGTTTGTGATTGTTTGGGACGATATGAACGTCACATGTGGTCTTCTTTGCTGTAATTTGTTAAATATAATATATTGCGCATAGACGGATCCAGGTAAATATCGTCGGAACACTATATGCGTAACTCCTTTTATCATCTTTCTTATTTGAAGTTGGACCTAATTTGACGGTGGGTANTGCAGCAGGCCCGCAACACTCGTCAAATCTGACCCCGCCGGACTGCGCACCACCTAGGGAAGAGTTTTGCACTACTAGTTCGGATTTTTAGACTAGCCCTGGGACGGAACATTTACCCGAGACTGTACATACAGTGCCCGTGCACCACGATATAAGTCTGACAGATTAACTCAATCGGCAGTAGGTCGGCACGGCGCCATCTCTGGGTCTCACCCAGAACTACTCATATAAGAAGGGCCCGCGAGGCTATCGAAGAGCCGTGTGTATTGTGTATTGTGTGATGTCTATGCGTTGCTTTCACCAGTTTCCTGCAGTGCTTTGAGAAGCAAGCTGACAACATCGGGCTGTGGTGACCAGGGGAAGATCCAGAGGGTGGGAATCATGGGGTCATGCACCTGTTGAGTCTCCAAGGGGCACATTATTGCCAAGGGGCCCATATGTGACCGAAGTGACTCGGAAATAATTTTGCTTCATTGTCAAACAAATCGCAAGTAAATTTGTCCAGTCTAACTTAGAGAGGGCTCTCTCTGGCCTCCAGAGAACTTGCTCGGGTATTAGAAGGGGTCATTTCAGCCTCCAGAAGCCCACTTTGACCTACAGAGAGCCCATTCTGACTTGAAGAAAGTCAATTTTGACTTGTAGAGGCCCATTCAGGTAGGTATGTGAAGGGCATATTTTGACCTAAAAGTGTCCACTCTGGCCTACACTTGTCTTCAAGGTCTAATTAGGCCAACCAAGGCTTGAGGCGGCCATCTTATTACGCCTGAGGGAGAATTGCAAGGTATGGAGGGCCACCTTCGTCATGTAGCCACTCCTGGACCGAATCCTGTATCCAGGCGCAGATCCAGGATTTCGGTCTGGGGGGCGCGCAATACAAATGTTGCGCCCTCCGGGCGCACCCTACTGGCAGCCCATAGAAAAGACCCGGTTCAGGGGGGTGCACCCAAGCGCCCCCTGGATCCGCGCCTGGTATTCGCCAATGGCGACAACGCCACAGTTGTCACTGTGCTACAGATACAATGTGCAGCAGGTCATGGGTAGATGGCCGTGTTCCTTCAGACATATTCTGCGCCAAGCCACGGACTGTGTTGCAGATGCTTTGTGCGAGGCCATCTAACTAAGTACCTTGATAAGAACCTCAGTGTCTGTTGGTGTGTGTATGTCCACCTGCGCCTTCTTATGTTGTTATTGTTTTTCTTTTGTTTTTGTTTGTTTTTTAGCACTTGCCCTGGAGGAGGGTTATTTTGCTCCCTTTGTTTAAAATAGGGTGAAAACGGCGGTGCGAAAGCGCCGCCAAAAAAATGGCACAGCTGTTTGGGCAGCAAACACCCACATTGCGTAAAAAATACCTCTTGTTATCTCTTGTCAGGTCATCAAGTTAAGTAAAGTAACCTTAAATCCATTAATATTTGCGGTCGTCCCAAGGAGACAGGGTTTAACCGATCGGTATAAATCGCACAGAAGATTAACAGAGCACAAGTAGCTACAATTATTTGTATGTGTCCGGTTTTATGATATCGTTCTATACAAATGAATACAATAAACAATTTCTTCCTTTTCACAAAACATGCATTATAGCAGGCCAATTATTACACGATTAGGTTATTATAGCTTATTCTTGATGACCCAGGTGCGATTGTTGCTCAATGACCTGTGCAAGGCAGCTGACGCCTGAGATTATCTGAGAACATCAGGACTTTGTTGCAAATAACTATTTATTGTTAACGATAGAGACGTGCAATGGACAGTGGACACGACTGTATTTGTCTCTTCGAAGCTCGTCTCCTCATTTGTAACATTACCTACCTTGGTCACCAAATGACGTTTGTATTTGTATTGTATTTGACAGTAAAAACACTCTCACGATACATAAAAAAAAGGCTATTCTGATGGTGTTGCGCATGGTTAAAAGGTTTAAAGACATGTTAATAAACACCTTCAGCAACAAACACCACTTAAAAAGGTAAATACACTCAATCATACGCACACTCACGCAGCGGCCGAACATATTCAATAAACTACACCCATTATGCAACCTGTAAAAGAAATCACCGAGCTGATGTTTAAAAGATGCTAAAGGACCGCCTCGCTGCAGATCCAGCGGTCCAAATCGTTTGTTAGCGCTGTGCTACACTGTATAAAAAGCGTCATCTTGCCGGCTTCAGTTATCACGCGCGGGAGGGCCAAATCAGTCCCTGGCGGGTGTTCTGGATACGAAACTGCAGAGTTTGTTGAAAGCCGGGAGGCGAGAGCCTGTGGTTCTTCGGTGGTACGAATTTTGTGTAGAAGATTTAGAGATTGGAGTTCGTACAGCTGACGGGCGGTGAGCCAGCCCAGTTCATCTCGCACGTCCGATATGTGATCAAATTACCGTCGGCCCAGGAGACAAGCCGCAAGCCAAAATTTGAGGATCTGTTGGAGGGCGCTGCATATTTTTCTCTGACCCATTACCGAAACACCGCGTCAAGCAGTTTATCCCACGTGCAGAGATGACCAGCGTGCGCTCGACTTATGATAGGGAGAAAGCGACGAGGGATCTGATGACGGCACATGGGACAGGCCGATGAGGATTAGCCGGTTACATTTTTTGACGAGGGCAGATACTGTGAAAAGTGGAGCCCACGGAGAGGTTCTGTGTCGAACACACAGCCAAGGTTCCTGCATTGTTGGGGCCTCTTCACGCACTATTTGTCCGTCGCGGAACCGAAATAAGTGGTCGGGGATCATGCCGCGACAAATTTTGACGGAAACCACAGGACCATGAGCTCTGTTTCCTTGGTTTGTTTACTTTCAACCCATGGAATGAACCAGGCATCTCGAGGATGATTAAAGCCTGTTCCAGTGTTAGTTGCAATGAGCTCAGGGAGGGATCCTTTTTGCCTGAGACCAGAATTTGGGTATCGTCAGCGTACTGCACAACGTGCGCCTGTGGTGCGAACAGGGAAAGTCTGTTGGCGAAAATCTGATAGGAGCGGGGCCAAGGTGAGATCCTTGGAAGACACCGATTTGAATTGGGTAGGGATCGCGGAAAGGTGACGGTTTCCACGCCCGTCACTGTTACAAACAGATGAGTGTGGCCAGTGAGGTAGGAGGAAAACCAGTAGGACTCGATTAGAACTAGGTTTGAAGTATGAAAGGAGCTTTGCTGGTTCGAATCACTCAAAGGCATTTGACAGATCAAGAAGACAGAGGAGGGTGATGTCCTTGGTGGTCGGTGGCGGGCAAGATATGATCGGATATTGTAAGAAGACGCGGTTTCAGTGAGTGGTTTGAGCGAAAACCTGCTGCGAAGAGGAAAAACAGATGATATGGTAGCCATATAAGAGTACAGTTGCCGCTGCCACCACTTTCTTTACAAGTTTTGGAAGGCGGGGACGTGGAGATGGACGAAGTTTGATGGTTTCGGATTAGGCTGCCGATTTGTGGATAGGAATGTACGAATAGAATGTTTCCAGGACGCGGGGTAAAATTCACAGGTTGTGAGACAGTGTTGATGTATGAAGAAGACATGCCGATGACGTCAAAACAAAGTTTCAAAACCACGGGATTACAGATGGCCGTCAGAACCACAGGCTCCTGAATTTTTCATAGAAAGAGATGGAACGGAGAAAGTCGAGAAGAAAACAGGCTCCAGAGTGAAGGCGCAGGCGCCAACCCTCGGAGTCTTGCCAAGGAAGTGAAGGCGCGCTCCCCATGCTCCGTACCTCCACCCGCGACACGAGGCCCCACCCCGACGAAATACTCGCTTAGCTCGTCGGTGTGCCTCAGGCGCAGCTCTTCTGTGCGACTTCTTGCCTCAATAATTTGGCGAATTGTTCCGAAAGATGGAGGTAGACCCTGCTCAGTCAACCCGCCGGGCAATATTCATGCCTGACGTCATATTTAATTGCAATTTGGCCCTTCTTGTCAAGATCGAGGAAGCGGGGGTCCTACCACGCCCGGGGCAAGAAGTCCGCGGCGCTGAGCCATCAGCCGCTAAGGTGGCGTCCGAGGGACAGGGGTCGAAGGGTTGTAAAGCTTGATACGCGGCAGAGGAGCATGAAAGTCGAAGATAGGCAGAAACAGATCGGTGAAGGCAGTCCACTGACCGGCAACTCCCGGGCGCGAGAACACTGGGCTCCAGTCAGTATGGCACATAGAGATATGAAAATATAATACACTAATCCTATGAAGTCGCCTATAGTAAATACAGCTGGGCTTGTCGCGTAGTTTAGGGATGCTAAGATGGGCTAAAACAAAATAATGATCAGTGTAAACACATTGCTGAACCTGAACATCAGTAGTAAAGTCAGGCCGGTTCGAGATAAAAATATCCAATAAAGATCCGGATCTAACGTGGGACGCCGTACAACATGCTGACACAGAACAAAACTATCTAAAAATGCTAACAGTTTGATTTTGCAAAAGGGTTCAGTTTCGGCTCCTATAATGTTACAATTCATGTCACCGGTGTATGATCAGAGGGTCGTTGAATAAGTAAAACAACGTTGGACCTGTTTCCAGACAATTCTTAAACAGCCGAGAAACTGAGCAGTACTATGGCATGGGGTCTGACAGCGCGCATATATTAAACCGACGTCCGTGAAGATTGTGTCAGTGAAAAGCCCAGAGTCTATTAATTTACATTGATCGGGATTGATGCACATACTGACTGAGCCGCCATTAGATCTTAAAAAATCTGAATCTACACAGGATGGCAACCCCACCGTAGCCCCTGCCATCGGGTCGGTCCGCACGCGTCAGGGTGTAACCAGGGAATTAATAAAACGCGAAGGTGTTTCTGGTTTTAACCAAGTTTCTAATAGTGCACAAACATCGCAGTCATACAATTTAAGGTCGTGCCGCAGCGACAGTATTTTTGGTTTCAAAGATCTAATATTTAAGGCAGCAAAACAGATACCACCACGTCCCCCGATGCCCCCTGTCCCAACTCCACGCCCGGTCGTCGTCGCCGCTCTCCGCCCGGCGAGCCGGCCACGTTCCCCGCGCCGAGTCTCCCGCCGCGCCCGCCCGCCGCCAGATGGCAGAAGCGGCTCATCGTCCTGCGCCTGCGCGGACGCAGGCAGGCCGCCCGGCCGCGGTAGCCGCCCGATGACGTCACGTTGACCTGAGACCTGACCTTGACCCAAACTTTTGGACTTGACCCAATCCGTAGTCATCGTATGTATTAGTGGTGTCAATTGGTAACCAAAATTTTGATTACCGAAAAAATTGTGTGACCGATTTGGTAATCGGTCGGTCAGGCTGATAAATTTGTGGACACTTTTCGGTCAGCTTGATCGTTAACAGTCCAGTTTTTGTCACATTTTTACGCATTCTTATTTCTATCCAACAATTTGATACACAATTTGCTCGAAGTTCAATTAATTAATGTAAATTTCTTTGGTCCTGCTTGCGGCATTCACTATTTTGCAAAAATGTATTTAATTCCTTTTTCCACCAATTATAACGTCTTTTTGAAACTGGTACTTGTTCGTTTTAAATGAATTATGATGTCAAAAACTTATTTTTTGCCCAGTGAGTATAATTAAGTATACTATTAAAAATTGGTCAAATCTTGGACATTTTTGGCCTCAACAAAAATCGGTCAATATTTGGACAACCAAAATGCCTCCTGTTCGGTATTGGATTGGTTTTGGGCAGGGAAATTCGGGAAAATGACATCACTAGTATGTATGGTTCCAAGCGCTTGGACGAGACAAGCACGATGGCTTTTAAAAATCATCGTTCCATCTTTAACAGATAACAAGAAAAAAGAGTAAAAAATAACACTGTGACCTTTGGTGACCTCTTGAGCATAAACCTTTGACCTGAGCTATCATTTGAGGACAACTTCAGTGATTGCGTTTCCCTAACGACCTATGCATTGGTCGGTCAGTTTGTGTTAATCTACCATCATATGTCTTCCCGAGATTTTATGAATTCTGGAGCAAATGTCCTAAGTGGGCCGTGACAATTTTTACCTTTTAATGACCTCTGGTGACCACAATATTGACCTGTGCAAAAAATGGCCGAAGTTTGATCAAATTTTCTTCTTAAAGCTTTGGAACACTTTTCCGTTTCTATCTTTATAGCCCTTTTAGTGTCGGAGATAGTTGGGGTAGTTTTGACCAATGCCCACCAAGGCTGTGTCAGAAGCCTAACCCCCCAAAGAGGGCACCCAGACAGAGATGCCAAATATTTTGGGCACTTCGATCGAATATGACCATAATATGCCTTTCATTTTATGTTAACGAACCAAAAATTGATATGGTACACAAGTGCTATTTTATGTTTCTCTGAGATTCATAACTTTTCAAAAAAGCTGTAGCGCATGATATTTATTCAACCCTTTTACGGTGTCCTCTTAATATCATTTGTAAATATGTTTTAGCTTTGACACTGGTTTTAGTTAAGCGAAGGCAGGATTTAGGCTTCGAGTTTGGAGGGAGGTAGGAAAACAACTTTGCTCTGTCTCCTCAACGTATAAAGGTTGGCGTCGGGTCATCAGTGCAAAGAATCGTTTAATTTTGTGGGGGTAAATCGCGACATTTCCAGAACAAAATATTATCCTCCCGGAACGGTTTGTGGGGGAAAACATACGTTTATCAACCAATTTGCGTTTGATGAGGAGAGGCAATTGCCTGTTCTGCCTCAACAAAGATCCGCCACTGAAGCTGCTTGTTATTGGTCTGTGATAAATACTGACATACGTACTTCAAATATATTAAATATATCAGGAATAACAATTCCTTACCCTCTTTCTCTCATTTCCAGGTATACTGCGGGAACCTTCAGAGGTGTGCATCAGAGGAACTCTGCTCATCACATAATCGTTACTCTCAAGCTGCTCGAATTTTGTAAGTTACGGAATACCTACTTCAGCTTTTAATAAACAAGTTATACATGCGCCCTGGAGGGGGGGGGCGAAATTTCTCGCCGCACCTCTCTGATTTCAAACCAATATACGCGAAATAAACAGGAACGGCGGATCTTATCGCCGCCAGATTTTGCATACTCTGTTTGAGAAACAAACTACCCATGATTCCGTTAAATTCTTTGGTACTCGAGTGATTCGGAGTCGGTCACCAGACAATGTTCACGTGATGACCTGCACAGCTTAAAACGTGATTTAGGTCGTAGAGACAGAGTTTTCAAACGATCAATTTCACACTTGCAGGATGTTCTAAGGTCATAGATGCCTACCATTTGTTAATCTCGAATTTTTATATTAGTGACCTAAGGTCAGATCAATTTTGTGACCACCAATATTGATTTGTCAATAACTCGCGACATAATGAAGATAGAGACGTGGAAAATGGTACCAATATGTCTGTCCCGTCGAGATACGTCTTTCCATGTGCAACATGACCTACTTGGGTCACCTCTTGACCTTGACCAGAGGTCAAATTTCGAAAATTGACCTCACCTGTACAAATTCAATAATATTCATAGCACCTTCACGAGACAAACATGATGGTGTTCAACATAACTACTTTATTGCCATTAGTTAACAGGTAATTAGCAAAACACTTTTCTGCCAAAAAAAAATCATTTTTTACCTTTAATGACCTCTGGAGCCCAAAATACTTACCTGAGCTCAAAGTTGAGGAACTACTATGTCGATTACAAATTTCAAAAGCTTTCGATTACTGTGCCTCATTTTCTTCTAGCTATCATAATTTTCGAGATAATTGGGGGTATCTGGAGCAATGTCTCCAAATCTGAAAATATGACCTTTGATGACCTCTAGTGACCTTGATATTGACCTGACCTTAAAAAGGACCGAAGTACTTTCGATAGACCTTATCTCGATCTACCCAACTAAATTTTTCGCTTGTTACTGCGTTGCGTGGTTTTCGAGATCATAGGGGAGGGGGAGATCCGCCCCCCCCCCCTCTGGCGTGTTATTCTCGTCAAGAGGCCCCAGGGCGCAATGTTTAATTTCGCTAACTATTATGGTTTTGGTGAACTACGAGCCGCCAAAATGCGATACTAGCCGTTTTACGAAGGATTTATTTGTACCCGGTAGTACGGTAAGTATCCCCGTAATATTTCGTTTTTGGTAATTGCGTGTAGGAATATGGCGACTTTTTCCCAGATATTTTGGGTATCAATTGAAACTTTATGAATCCATGTATGTACAATTATCTGCTCATACAATTCAAAATTTCCCGTTAGTGTTTTTAGTATAATCAAATTAATAAACACATGCTGCCGGGTACTACCGGGTACTACCGGCCCGGCCCGGTAGTACCCGGTAAGATGTGTTAATGAATTTGATTATACAAAGAAAACTAATGGGAAATTTCGCATTGTAAGATCAGATAATTGTACATGAATTTCCAATGGTAAAGTTTTCAATGATACCACCAAAAATATCTGGAAAGACCGTGTTTTATTTAAACTCATATTTACATAAAACGCACGAAATATTACCGGGTACTACCGGATTAAAATAAATCCTTCGTGAAAACGACTACTGAATGACTTTCAAAACATGCCTGACGCTATAACTTGAAATCGCTGCTCGGATATTTGTTTCGTTTCGTTTGTTTCGTTTGTTAATTTGTTTTCTTCTTCGCCTATGATAACCACCTAGACTAAATTACAGCCAAAAATTAAATTTGGTGGACGCGGTGTTATGCCTTGATCGATCTATAGTGGAGTTCCCCACCTGAACCTTCATGCACTTAACCCGCGCGGCGTAGGGACTCCAGCCGAACGCGCGGCGTAGGGGGTGGGGGTAAATTGTACCCCCCCCCTTTATCTTCCGAACCAATAACCGCAGCGAGACCCGCAGCCAAGGCGGCGATCGAAAGCTCTCAATGAAACGAATCGAATGCATATCCGTTTTTTAAGTTAGGTCAAATGCCAGGTCACGGTATGTAGAAATCGAGTTAATTGAGTTAATGGTTCATACTTTCAATTGAAAAACTTATATTAATACTTTCAATATAGATAAAGCTCTCAAAGGGTAATACATCTCCTTGCATTAGAAAAGTTCAATTCGTATACAAAAGTCAAGATCAAGATCAGGTCACAAAAGATCAACTTTTCTAAGAGGTCAACGAACAGTCTTCGTGGAAACATATATTTTAGGGGTTATTTCACACTGTAAAATTGCGATAGCAGCAGTCATTTTTACAACTTGACCCCAAAAAAGGTCAAGGTCAGGTCATCTAAGATCAAAACTGGAAACTGACTTGAATGAATAAACATGGCATGTTTCTAGACCAGTTTTGTCCCATAAATACACTAATGGCATTTATATATCTGTATTAATTAAAAACCCAAAAAACGTTATTTAAAAAAATGTCATAAGCTATTTAACCCGCGCGGCGTAGGGAGGGGTAAATATTACCCCCTCCCGTATTTCCGCAATAACTGAAAACTGTAACAGATAACGACGTCAAAGTTTCATTACCTTATCCAGCAAGAATTTGACGTCTTTTTAAAAATTTCATCGAAAATAATTCAGAACTTTGGGAGATAATCACGTTTTGATGACGTCATGTCATGCCATTTTGGGTTTAATAACGATACATGTTTGATGCATCGTAGAAAACATAGTTTTAATGCAAATTGCAAACGCAAAATTTTCAGAGAACGTGAATTTAATTCCCTACAACATGGCAATTTCAGATTTCCACAATTTAGGGTTTTTGAAACCCGATTTTTTTTTTTTTTTTTAATCCGAAATTTCCCCATTTTTCAAGGTATTAAAAAAACGGAATACCTATAGGAGAACCAAGTGTAATGAATACCCAAACCAAATTTCAAAGTAATATCTTTATTTTTCAGTGACTGATTGCTCTCCAAGGATAAGTGGGTAATGACGTCATTTTTTCATTTTNTCCGGTCAGTGATGGCGCCACTCCGGCTAATGGTGGCGCCCCTACGGCTAGTGACGACACCCCTCCGGCTAGTGATGACGCCCCACACAATATTGAAGGCATGACAAGCACGTGCGGAAGAGAAGCGCCCCCGCCAAATTTGCGTCAATATTGGTGGCGCCCCCGTCGATCGGGTGGCGCCCCTCAAGGAAATGACCTGGGCCTTGATTAATTTCTGGCCACGCCACTGGTCCAAGCTCATGTGCGCACCTCTTCCAAAATGTGGCGCCCCCTTTATTACAGTTGCAATGGCAGCAAGGATGTCTTCTGAGGTCGGCAAGATGTCTTCCGAGGGCGACATGGTGTCTTCTAAGGGTGGCATTATACGTTCTAAGGGCGGAAGAATGCCTTACGAGGACGGCAAAGTGTCTTATGATGGCGGCAAGACGTCTTCTGATGTCGGAAATCCTTTTCGAGGGCGGCATGATACCTACCATGGGCGGCATAATGGGTTCTAAGGGTGGCTAAATGTCTTCCGAGGGCGGCAATATGTCTTCCGTGGAGGGAGGCATGATGCTTTCCAAGGGAAGTATAATGCGCTCCTGGTGGGTAAAAGGCCTTTTGAGGGCGACAAGATGTCTAACAAGGGCGGCATGTTACCTTCAAGAGGGCGTCAGCCGTCCAAGGGTAAGCAAAATGTCTTTCGAGGGCGGGCATAACTGCGCTTTGAGGATGGCAACATGTTTTCCGCAGAGCGGCAAAATGTCCCTTCCGAGGACGGAATGATGCCCTCCCAGCACGGGTGACGTTCCCTATTCAAATTGTGAGGCTACTTCCCCACCAACTTCCTACTTCACCCCACCCCCACCGTCCCTGTCGTTAAAATTATATTTTTTCCCCTTCTAACACGTAAAACAACCAGGCAGTGCCCAATAACTTATTTTTCATTAAAAGCTCCAACCATACTTCCGAGAGCGGCATAGTTCCGGTAAAGTGATTAAGCACTGTGCAGTCCGGCGGACCCTGCATGCTCGCGGGGGAGGCCCCTGCGAGTGCAAGGTCGCCTCGAGTCGTGAGTGCCGGCGGCAACCCCTTAAAGGGAGTGTGCCTACTCACATTGGTCATGTGGAGTTGTTGAACTAGTCTGTAGAACATATCTTTTTCTGGATTTAGCCATGGTCTTCTTCCCAGAATTAACTTTATTTCTGGAGTATTCCAAGTCGCCAATCAAATTCTGGCAGAAGATTAATTATCAATAGTCCGCCAGCAGAGCTTTCGCAACTAGAAGCATTGCTCTTAATTACAGACGCTAGCATATATTGTTAGCTCTGGCAGTGCGCCATTATAGGTAACAATTTTCGCTACTCTGTTTATAGTGACGATCGTTTTTGAGTTTTGAAACAAACCAAGATGCAAAACAAAAATAAGTAAAAATTCAACTAAAGGGGCTCCAAGACGTGAATTTTATCGTACAAATATAATCAAAGAGTAGCTTCTTACCGTATAAAATATATTTGACATTTCAAAAGAGTGAGACAGCTCACCTTTAATTGGATTCGAAATGAGGCTCATTTTGGACTGGAGATGAACACCCCGACATCCGTGCCCTCACCCCTCTCGAATGTTGTTTTTCTTGGATGTGCGCATGGACCAACCCTTTGCCTTTTGCCTTTGATTATTTGATTTGATTATTTTGTATTTGATTATTCCCCACTGCACCTGCCATGATGCACCGAAGCGATAGGTACCTACCATTTTATGTCTATTCAATTAATTGTTTGCAAGTGTTTTTGCTGATATTTTATCTCCTTCCCTGATACATTTTATGTGGACGCAATTCAATTATTCATGTTTCAGCACCTCACCTCTTTTTATGTGAAAGATGGCCGGAAAATTAATAAGTGAAATCAGGGGCGGATCCAGGGGGCAAGAGGCAACGCCCACCCCTGAAAGGCCCTGGAACCATGTTTGTCCCCAATCCACACAAAGAAACGGTCGTTGGACGTACACACATACCTTCGGCTATAGTTGCAGATGACATGAGACGCACTCTCCCTTTCAACAATTTTCTCTCTCTGATGGCCTAACAGCCTGCTACACCCCCCCCGCTTTAAGATCGTTGGATACATACGTCACTATATTCCCCAAAAACAAAAACAAAAAACACGGACATTCGCCAGTGTTTTTGCTGCTGGATTTGCTAGATTTCGCCCATGAGTGAAATTCAGAAAGTTCATGGGGTATGGCGCCCCTCTAGACCGCGGGCGCCCCCCCCCCTCTGGTTTGGCGCCCTCTGGCAGTGGACCCCCCCCCCCCATTCTGGGAGGTAGCGACGCCCCTGGGTGGTATCACCTAGACTTCACCTAGTGGCTTGACCTGAAGGAGACCCGTTGGCTAGCATTGAACCGATTTGGGCATTGATAGGCAAACAGTTGTGCCAAAAATGGCGGCTTGAAATACCATTGTTTTCCGCTATATTCGATAAACCTAAGGGAAACCTTCCACTCCCTGTTGTTGCGCTTGTTAACGTCTGCCACACAGATTCCCCCCCCCCAGCCTAAAAAATCCTTGCGAAGCCATTGTATGGATGTATATTGTATACCTTAGGAATTAGAGTTATTACAATTGAGTTCCTTCGGTCTCTTCATGCTCTGCACGCTCAAATTGCATAACCTGCCCTACGAGCTGGAGCACATTTCTCCAACAATGGGATAACTAATTGAGCAATACTTGACATTTTATTTCGTGTAATGTTTTAACTGGAATATTACATCAGAGTCATGTTTACGTCCTTTTGCCTTTGTGTGCTATGCTTGAATCTTGTGTTGCCCCCCCCAGTGGTTTTCCCTTAAAATAGGCCCTGGGATTTTTGCATTTACAAGGTCACGGTGATGACCTGAGGTAACCAGTGTCGGGACGGCTGAAGTAATCGTATGCGCTGAGTCGATTGGTGCTTACGGCGAGCAAATCGGTACAGCTGTTGCTCAAATTTCCATTTCGCTGCAATGCCCAATGCCCATATTTTTTATGCATTTACAAGGTCACGGTTGTGACCTAAGGTCACCAGTTTCAGAGCTGCTGATGAAATCACTGAATCTATTGATTCTTACGTCGAGCAAATCAGTCCAGCCGTTGCTGAGATTAAATTTTGCTGCACAAATTGAGGTGTAATAGTCTGCCCAGCCGATACAGGACGGTCGAAATTTCAAAAAAGCATCAGCTGCGCCACCAACGTCGACATCAATTATGATTCTGAATTGGGGATATAGCCGCACCCGACTGCGGCAGATTCAGATGTATTTCGCAGAAGGTCCACATGATACGAGGCTTTTCACCTTTGCACGTCGGGTGATAACAATGGGCATGAATGGCGATGCTTAAAAACATATTGACAAGTAACCCCAACACTGAGAAAAATTAAAAATGAAAAATAACATCTATCAAAAATATCAAAAAGAATAAAAAATACATACACATACATAAAACACACATATTATATAAAATCATAGCACTCAGGCACGCGTCGCATCAAAAAGCCAATCGGCCGCGTACGATGAGCGTACCTGGAGGGACCAGCGCCGTCGCCCTAAGCTGCGGCTCTCGCCCGCAGAAGCGGCGCCCCGCGCCACTGCACCGGCCGGGCGTCGCTGGCCGCCCGACCGCCGACGCGGGCCACAGCCAACGTTGTGCCATGGGCCGGTCCCAGGTTAGCCTGGGATGGGTGATGGGCGGGCCTCATATGCTTTCTTAGCTGTGGCCTAAAAGGGCTACGCGGGTGGGTGCAAGGGGCAGGCATTACTAGCCGGTACAGCTGATTGTAGTTTATATCGTCTGCGCCCAGGCTGCTTCGTTTGTGGATGCGTAAGGTAGCGTGACGTTCCGGTTGCCCGCCTTGCTATATCGTTGCTCATGACGCTGAATTGCTGCATGCCCGTAATGTTGCTGTTGCTTGTTTCAGGTGCACTGATACCAAAAAGCCAGACGTTTGCACTACCAGCTCGGTGGTACTGCGTCAGTTCCTTGGCGTATGAACCACTTTGAAGTCTCTTCAAAACGCGATCGGACTCATGTGGTCGATGTGCTTTGTCGCCGGTCACGACTCGGGCACAAAAAAATTCTCCAACAGTATTTTCTGAACTCTGCTGCAGCTTGTGTCTCTGACATGTGCCGGTTATATGAGATGCAATATCTCCCATAGAGACGGCTAGAGGCCTGGACAACGGCCTTGCTGCACCATGCCGCTGTGCACTCACATGTTTGGCCAGACATAGGGCGATAGGGACACCAGTTGCACTTTTGTGTGAGTTTATCTATATGCGTCTTGATAGTTAAGTGCCTATCCATCATTACTCCGAGGTTCTTTAGCCACCTCGGCTGTCATTTACAGTGGTGGCCGACAAAAGCTAATTCTGCACGGGTTGCCAAATTTCTGAAGCATGGCCGGTACGTTACCAGAAACTAACATTTTGGCGTCCTTTTGGGGCCATAACCTTTCATCAGTTGTGGATTGCATAACACCATTGACAAGTTATGTCAAGTGTCTGCTCCATTTGCGTGGATCATTGTTTGGATGTCGTTTTTTTCCCTGTGATAAGTATTGTGTGTCATCGTGGCAATCCTGCACTATTGACACAGAATCGGGGAACATATAGCACTTAAGGTCGTTTGCGCTATATCATGTACAGTATACCAGCACCTCAGAGATCCGCTGGAAATACTCCCGATTTCTCGTTTCCGCTCGACCCTGAAGACCATGTCGTAGCTACCGTGCTGTGTTTGTAGATTCTGCACCTGTTGGGTGGGCCAGCTAAATAACTTGTTTCATGAACCATTTAGTATCCGGATTGCCATACAATGTGCTACTTTTGAAGCCCAAGGTCTGTGCTGTACGGTACTACATGCAAGAGCATTTGGTGGAGGTCAATTCACACACCAGGAATGGCGAAAATTTTTGGCACTATGATCCATGGCTGAAGGGATTTTTATATCGGCTAACTCACGTGAAGTTGCAGGTTTCGGGATTGACTGTAGCCTGCTCCTGTAACCGTGTTGAGGCGGACCTGAACCAACAGATCGGAAGTCTCCATGTAGTGCACTAATTGATTTTGAACTACTTTCTCAACTATCTTCATTACTGCTGGTAATATCGAAATCGGTCTAGTGTTGGCTGGATCTCTGTTGTCGGTTCTGCACTCCTTTTGGGATGGGGTGTCACAAGGGCGTGTTTCAGCTACCTGCGGTACTACCGCTTGTCGTCAGAGCCACTGTTATTACATAAACGTCCTAGAGCATACTTCGGCCTATTCCACTTGAAAAAACTAGATGTTTCACGCATTGTATTATATCAGCCCGTGAGTTCCGGGTTGGACAGTTTGAGCGTTTTCATGACCTGAGCAGTGTAGCGGTATATGTGTCCATGTCGACCGGGTCGCTACTTTAAATGAGCCGCTGCGAGTCGACACCGCGGCAGGCGTATGGCAATAACACTGTCTAGTCTGGGGGGTAACTGGCGGCGTGTAGTCCCACTAGAAAGCGTCAATAATCGTTGAGAGTGTCAGGATGTATATTGCTGGGCACACTGGTCTCTGCTGTGTTTGCGTCGCCTCATGGAGAGGACCGCAAAGTGCGCCACACCATTGCGTCCAGCACCGGCCAGCTCACGCTTCACGTGCTCCACACAATCCCTACGTATGGAGGCACGACACAGACGATTGACTTCTTGTCACAAGGGCGTGTTTGTCATCGGGCGGCAGCCGCCCGATGACGTCACGGTCAAAGCCGCGGGATGTCCTTCCCTTGTCTTCGTGTTGGAACCGGACGGCAGCCGGAACCGTGGCCGAAACGATGAGCTGGACGAAAACCAGGAGGAGAACCAGATGAAGAATGTCACGATCCATCCTCAGACGTCCCAAGAAAGCCGAACCCGCGTGAGCTTCCACCAGAGCCAGAGCCACAGGGCCGCGACAGGTACAGAGCGGGCGACCGAGCGGAAAAAACTGCCGCTCTTGCTTGGCCAGCTGATCACCGACCTCGCGCAGAGGTCAGGCTTCAGTCTTCAGTCTGCAGTTCTGCACCGATATTGACGTTTGGCGAGAACTGAAATTGCTCAGCGTAAATAGAGATTGCTTCTAAATTAGTGGTCAAGGATTCTTTTTTTCATTTTCAAGTACTCCCACATATATTCCGGTTTGTTAACATCTTCACAAATTTGGATTTTGTGGGATTTTTTTTTATTTTTTTTATTTTTGGGGAACACATTTTTGATATTATGATACTGTTATTTGAAAGAAAATGACACCTTCTATCTGCTCTGTCTTTTGTTTGCAATTTGTAAAAAAAATCGATTTTCTACGATTTTTATAATTTGTGCCGTTCTTCTATCAACATAACGTTACTAAAATGTCATTATCTCCCACAATTATTGACCAATTTAAATGAAAACTTTACAGGGTGCGTAAAATGGTTTTACACGCTGATACAGTAAGTTTCAGTATAATGCACTGCATATGTAAAAAGTTATATTATGCAAATTTGGCAGGGGGACCTTTCAGCCACAGTAAGGCAGGCAGGGTAAAGCGTCCGATTTTCACCTGCCAAGTTCTGGTTCTCGAAACTTTCCCCATTAGATTACAAAATACAATAGCACTTTCAATGATTGGTTATCATCCGTAAAACTGGATTCGCCTCCTCACTATTTTGGATCACTTCTATGCTAACTATAATTATCTTTTGAATATTGCAACCTCAACATTACCATTCCATCAATGAACCTTGAAATTAAAATGTGTCTGCAGTTTATTATGTTAATACCAATCTTAGCTTTTTCTTTATCAAAACTGCAAGAATAGCTATGGCTCGACTTTGGGCGTACAATCTAAATGACGTTTTCTTATGACACAGCAAGACTTTTCAAAGTCAAGTCTCGCCGAATTCGTAAGCTTCGACTTTGGGTGCGCTACTTGGACACGTAACAGATGCGTCAAATTAGGATGAGAGCAGAAACATACATGATTGTTAACTCCAACCATTGATTTAAACTGCTTTTGAGAAATCCCCTGAGGTGGCACTATCCCAATGATATTGGCCAACCCAATCGTACCGGGCCGGTGCTGTTTTGTTGTATTTTGTCCACCGGCAGTGCAAAACTGTGTCTGTATATTCCCCCTTACCTCCAGATGTGGCGTCAACTGGGCCGGCGTCACACTCAGCTTCATCTGCTACTGCTGCTGTTCTCCTGTCTGGTGCTGCTGAAGATCTCCTCCCTCGTCTCCCCCTACCTCCGGGCCGGAGATGCCATTGATGAGGACCTCAGTCGCGGATCGGCGCCCGCGTCGGCCGGTCGGAGGAAGCCTCTGACCGCCCGGCCGTACCGCTGTGTCCGCCGAGACGCCTCAGTGACTGCCGCAGGTCAGGCGCTGGGGCTCCCGGACGTGTTACGTGGTGGACGGCCACCGTACCGCGGCACCGAGCAGGAGGCCGACCTGCTGCGGATGGCGCAGACGCTGATGCACGCGCCGTTCGTGTTCTGGGTCCTGGTGGAGGACGCCACGCGCAGGACGCCAGCCGTGATCGAGCTGCTGCAGCGCTCCGGACTGCAGCACGTCCACCTGCTCGGTCAGTCACGATACGACGCGACACGACATCCAACACTTTCACTATACTCATTACCACAATATTCTGTCGAAACATCATTCCACCATCTGCGAGTATTTCCAGCTTAATCCGCGCCCCACTGGGCCTCTGCATTTACCGCGCCCGACTGGGGGTGATTTGAACACCCCCCTTCTTACTCGGCTTTCTATGGCACGTAACAAAAAGTCTCGAAACCGTCCATCAAAAATAATTTAAATTACTGAGATGTATGTTCTCACTTGTCAAAAACTTCAGGTCACCAGGAGGTCATCAAAGGTCCAAATCTTAAGTTTTAAGACTTCGCTCCAGAAACCCTAAATATCTCGGAACTATTGCTAGTCTAGAAACAAAGGTACAAACTTCGCAAAGCATAGGAATTGAAATCGACAGTTCTCCTTCAAATGTGACTCATGTGAATATTTTGGCTCTACGAGCTAGGAGGGTGCCACCTCGCGGGCCGATTATAGTTTTTGGCTGTATGTATCGGTAGATTAAGCCGTGGTTCGATTTCACCTGCAAAGTCTTGGTTCCCGAACTGACCCGTTAGATAAAAAAGACTTTAGCACCTCAATGATTGGCAATCATTTTTGAATCAAAAGTAAAAACAATTGGAATTCGCCTCCGCACTATTTTAAATCACTTCTTTGCGGTCTCTAATTTTACTTTGAACATTGCAACTGAAACATCACCATTCCGTCAGTTCCACTTCTAAGAATAAAAAGCATACGCAGTTATATTGTCAACAATCTTAGCTTTCTTTAATAATTTATATTTAATAAACAGCCAGGAATAGCAAGAATATTGAGGCTCGACTTTGGGCTATAAAAGTTAATGGCATTACCCTCTCAACACAGACAGGACGTTTTTCAAATCAAGTCGCGGGAATTGACTATGGCGGGCGGGACCAGCTAGGGTAATACAACCGGTAGTGACTTTCAGCAACTGTACACATTGCTTTGACGACAGCATAATTCCGAAACGGATTGAAATCACGTATTTTGCTTCCCCTCATTCGCAAAGCAAGTGATATAAACAATACAGTTTGATATAAAATAATAATTAACGAAAAACATAGCGCATCAGATATACGTAGCGACATCTAGCGGCAAGTATCTAAGTACTAGTAAAGTATGTCACCGCCCAACAAGGGCAACCGTCATGAATTTACTGCTGTGTACAATCGAGACAAACAATATGGAGTCAGAAAAAGAGAAAATGATTCGCCGATACATTGCTTTAGGGCAAGTTTGAGCAAGATCATACATGATAATTAATTCACAGCATTCATTTAAGCTATTTCTTAGAAATCCTCCTGAGTTGGCACTATCCCTTTGAGTCAAAATTGTTGTTTTTTGGCAAAACATATTTTTGCAAAAACTTTGTACCTGAAAAAGAAGACGCAACACTGTTCACGATATCATGTTTATCTCGTCAAGGCTCTTAACAATTAGTTATATTTTACAATTTAGGTCAACGTTAAAAATGATTCAGGTCAAGGTCAAATAAAGCACCAAGGTAGGGTAATGTTGATGTTTGGAGACCGTGTCTAACGAGACAAAACACATAGGTAAAACGTTGTCCTTCTTTATCTTGCATTATGTCCAGAGTTATTTGACAAACAATGGTCGTTGGGACCTCGGATACCATGAGATGACTCCCGTATGGTCTTTGAACAAAACTTGCACTTGGTTCGCAACATAATAACCTGTGATAATTTATTCAGATGGAAATAGATTTGCTATCCTCGAGAAAAAAAATACGTTGCCTTAGTAATGGGGAGGTCACAAAAATTGACCTGACCTTAGTTTAAAAGATATCGAAAAATTTAAATACACATATTTCGTAGATGCTGATGGCCGTAATGCAATCCTAAATTGTATATCGATCCCCTAGAAACTGTGTCATAGCGACCACAAGCTTTTTGGGAGGCGGGAGGTCACATGACCTGACCTCGGTGACCTTTGGACCTTAAGGGACACTCGCCCACATTCCCAAAAGTTCATCACATATGTACGCTGGCTTCGCTGGTGACTTAATGTGAAGTAATTGAGAGAACACGATATGACATTCTTTCTCCACAAACATCGCTCAATCATGTGTAAAATGCGTTTTTTAATGTACTTGGCGCTGATAACGTCACATAAAGAAATTTTGGAGGAACAAAAAAACTTCACGCTTGCACTAAGTATATGAGCTAGTGTATGGCTAATGTTACGGCCAAAAGTAAACAAGTCAACTGCAACATTTAGTAAACAGTCATGTACACGAGCCATCGGCCCTCAGGCGTCCCATTCAAATATATTAGGGACTGGGGATGTTACAGCATGTCACACAAACTCGAATTTCTCTAATTCGACCTCAGTGGTTTTTTAACTTATACCATACATAATTGCAAATGCCAAGCACGCCAAAAATGGCCATATCTCAACACTCAAATATGAATGTTAAGGTGGCAGATGTTACCTTAAAATCCGACACGAAAACTTTAATTTTCCCAAAATGTGCGGAAAGAATCAATGATAAGTTATGACAAGTTTCGGCGCGTTAGCGGATGCTGTTTTTCGTCATGTCGATAAAACGCAGGGTTGTTTCACGAATACCAACCCTTCCCCCAGTGTGGGGCGCGGGTTAAAACTTGTTCTCGTTTGTAAATACAATTCAATGTCGTAGTCATTGCTACTGACGTGTGTAATAGAGCAGAATGCTCAGCTTCTGGTGAAAACCTAAACCAAAAAAGGAATGGGTGTACCAGAACGAATCGAAAGCCTTGAATGTACATTGTACCTAATAGCTTTCTTGACAATATGTCCTGTGTGAAACAAGACAACTTTTATTAAAATACTTAATTTTAAGTTGCAGGACTTACAACGGGCGAGCAAGAGTGCTAAAAATGAGAGTCAATTATTTTATGTTCGACTGCCATGATATATTCCCAATTTAGTAAATCATTTATTTTCACAATTTAACACAAATTGCGCTCATTTTGAAGGATACAAAATAAGTTATGTAAGCGTGCGGAAATATCAGCAGATGGACAACAAATAGTATAAGCTAAATTGACGAATTAAACATGTGGAGCTGCAAAAGTGTTAAACATGTAAATAACTACATATATAGTCAAAAGTTTATCTTAGCTTGTTTGCTTTTCACTTGTTTCAGACTTGTTTTGGTTCACGCCACACGGCCACACAATTTAACTTTGAAATATGCTGTGGAATTCATGTGGAATATAGGCGTGTTCCGTCATGTAATACAAGACATTTTTTTTGCATTATACATTCGCGTCAAGCTCATGCATATATATATATATATATTAGTAAAGTTTGGGAGCAGATTCTCGGTTATGCACGTACGGCCCATTGCTTACTCGCAGTATTATAACTGCCCGGGCATAATGCATACTGCCCGACCCGCCGGCCAGTAATGCATACTACCGCGGGCAGTATGCAATACTGCCGGCTCGTTGGGCATATGCAACTGCCCGGGTATGTATAAGTTACGGTCCCGTATGCGAACCGCCGTTTGCATCTGCCTCGGCAGTATCATACTACCTGGTAGCATTGGTCTGGCCGAAACTATACAAACACTGTTTCACATATACTTTGCATGTGATATTGTATTAATACTATAACGAATTCGATGAGCATCAGGTGTTATAATTCTATAACTGGGTGGGGGTTTCAGCTTTCCAACTGGGGATTCAGTCCAAGCTCAACTTTGATAAGAAAGTCGGTCAAATCCGGGAAGAAATATGTATTTTGTGGACTTTGATTGTACTTTTAATGTTTTTTCAGCTCAGCCACCATTTTTTCTGGAGAAACTACGGCCCTGTAAGGCGTAGTGCTTAGGTCAATGCTATTGCTAGGTCAAGCGAGGTGGCAGAGTGCCTGGAATGTATATGT
>VOPJ01005549.1:0-42497 GCA_014673585.1 Semibalanus balanoides
CAGTGGTCAGTGGTCAGTGGTCAGTGGTCAGTGGTCAGTGGTCAGTGGTCAGTGGTCAGTCGTAATCCATCAACAGTTAGCGGTTTAAGGTTGGTAGTTAACGTCGACAGTCCGCAGTCCGCAGTTCACAGTCCGCAGTCCGCAGTCCGCAGTCCGCAGTCCGCAGTCCGCAGTCCGCAGTCAGCAGTCAGCAGTCAGCAGTCAGCAGTCAGCAGTCAGCAGTCAGAGGTGAAATCAACAATCGGTAGTCCCCATAATAGTCAGCTTCAGCTTGCCGTCACAATGGCAAGCTGACAGGTGCAGCCAGCGCCTCCCATTTGGAGCCATACACAAAGTATCCAGGGACAACGTCACAAACACACTACAAACACGTCACAAACACGTCACAAACACATCATAAACACGCCACAAACACGCCACAAACACGTCACAACACGTCATAAACACGATCAATAGCGCCCCGGTGCCATCACGACATCAAGCACACAAACAAAAACAGTACCTCAGTACATCACGACCAGCAGTACCATGCAGGCCTCGACTATTCTTACAACGCTTAGGCCTTGAGAAAAAGACCCTCCACTGGCTAACGACTGGCACTGGCACAACTAAGGACTGGCAGCAATCTCTTACTTAATCACCGAAAGCTGTGTGTGAGGAGGGCTTTTATAGCGCCTTTTTTCGACCGAAATATAAATAAAGATCACGCCACGCCGGTCAATACACCACTGTATCGCAATCGGGGCGGAGTTGGACTATTGACGGTTGCGTTGACCACCTCATTTACGGCGGCACGTTGTGTGAAAGTAATGACAGTAATGCGCATAAATGATAAGTGGAACTACATATAATTATTCAGTTGCGTATTGCATAGAACACAATATATCCACTTTGTCGGTGAATTAAATATTCAACCACGACAGCACATACTGGGCTAAAACATCTTGACGTTTTTTTTGCACGTCCTCTTCCAAAGATTTTACGATAGCTATGTTCTTTTTCATACTCTTGTTCTTCATTGCGCGCTACCTTTCAAAAAGTGCATATAATTTTAACACATCATTTTTCATTAAAAAACAATCTACCTCATAATTTATCAGTTAAAATACTTTGCTGGAAACTAGGGATTTAAGGTGATGGCACTACTTTTTACCTCATAACGGGAGGCAGTGCAGTTTTGATGATGATTATTATTATTCGGAATTAACGTGCAGCTTAAGTCGCACAAGAGGACAATACTCGGGGGCCACACAGGCGGCACGAAGCTGCCACGACACAGGGTGGGCAGGTGCAGGACCAGGTGTACTCACTTTTTCACCTGGATACGAGTGGCACCGGCGACATCGTTCAGGTCGATAGTGTAGTCATGGATCCACAGCATCACCACCATCAAATAGCACACCAGCTTGTCCTTTAGACGGTCCGATCGGTCCCTACGCGCATACAGGAACAAAGGATTGCACTGATTCATTACACACTAATGATATATATACTGATCAGTTCAAGGGAATGTTTCACCTTTCTGAAAGTTATCAAATATACGCCCGTTGTAGTCAAAAATATGAAGTAAGAGATGCTGAAAACGATTGTGATGTGTTTCTCGACAAGTCACTTAACATTTTGTTAATGAGGCAATGACGTCATGATTGAGCTATAGAGATATAGGCATAATATTTGCAGACAATTTGGCGACTTGAATACAAACAATTATTTTAGTATCGTACTAGCAGCAGGTAATTCAGCCGAGATTCGAGAAATACAATTTTTCTCCCAGGAACAACAGTCTTAAAGTGGCAATTAGCGGTGGGACTTGCATAGTGCATACACCCCTTTTGCAAATTAAATAATACATTGCTTCAAAACGATTAAGTTGTGAGAAAAACGGTTTTTGTAATGTATATTTTTCAACATGGCTATCTCAGCTAAAAACCAATAAGAAGGTGAAACATTCCCTTTAAACCGAACATGATATTTATGTGGGCAAACTTAAAACTGATGACAAACTCAATCTAAATTAATGAGATGTAAAATAAAATGAAGATAGTTGAAATGAAACAAAAAGTCACCAGCCAATAACTTCGAAAAAAAGAGAATCACAGTTGAATACAAAATTAGTGAACATTGAGCATGAACTGAGCTGAATCGGTAAATAAAATGGCCAAAGTGGTGTCCCTCCACCAGTTGAATTTGCGTTGTGAAGTTTCAGACTGAGTATGAGGAAAAAGAATGAACTAAAAATACATTTCGCCCGTAGTAAGAGTCAAACGCCCGCCTAAACTTGCTCGTTCTGAGTCAGATTGAATCAATAACAAATTAGCAAACTAATGTTCACATCTGGGTAACTACATCAGCCATAATAGCTAATCTAGATACAACTTTGGAAACATATGCACGTCGTTTGCAAAAAGCACCCTTACCTTGCCTCTCATAAGTCGAATGATGATGTTCCACCAACCGAGATAGAACAGCTTATCTTGCCAGCCGACTACTCAGTTTAACCCGCGCCCCACTGGGCCTCTGCATTTCCTTCGCCCGACTGGGGGGGGGTGGTGTTTGAACACCCCCCCTCTAACTCGGCTCCAATGGCACGTAGACCAAAACAAAAAACATCGTTCGAACCACTAACAAAAATCATTTCGAAACTATTTCAGTTTTTTTTTGCTCACGACAAAACTCAGGTCACCAGAGGTCCATAGAAGGTAAATTTTCCAGTTTTAGACATCGCTCCAGAAACCCCAAATTTTCGGAAACTATGCTATCGTAGAACAACGTTCATAATGACATCGCTAGCCATGAAATTTGCAAATCCGCCACCTATGTTCTCAAAAATGACCTCAGGTCATAGTTTAGGTTCTAGAGGTCATTTAAAGTAAAAAAAAACTAATTTTTTGGCAAAAAATATTTCGTGAATAACTTCTTAATCTAACAAAGATAATACCATACTGTTTACGCCATCGTGTTTGTCTCGTCAATGGCGCTTTGGAACTATGTACGCATTTCATTCATAGGTAACTTAAAAAAAATTACTCAGGTCCAAGGTCAAGTGGTGGTGGACCCAAGTAGGTCATGTTGCAATACCAGTAGATGTGTTCTTGACGAGACAAACACCTGGTGTAAGTTGCAGTTCTCTATCTTCATTATGGCGCAGAGTTATGACGAAAAAGGGTGTTGGTGACACTCGGATGACCTCAGATGACAACCGTAAGGTTCCTGAGCAAAACCTGCACTTTGGTCATACATATATCGATGATAACATCATTCCAGAAAGGAATGGATGATATCGTGACAAAGAAGCCATTTGAATATTTCTCCATTGACTTATAAGGGGGGAGATCGCAAATTGGACCCGACCTATGAGGTACCGATTACAAAAATGCGAGATTACATTTTGTAGATACTAATACGCTAATGTAATCCTAAGTATTGATATCGATCCCTTAAGACAACTGGTAGTCATGGCACGACGCAAACGTTTTTTGTAGTGGTCACTTGAAACTGACCTGGGTGACCTTTACGCGACTGACCACACACTATCATTTTTCGGCAAAAGTCGGAAAGAATCAGTGAATGGTTATGCCAAATTTGGCGGCGCTACGCGCCGCCGTTTTTTCGTTATCTTGAGAAAAAACATGAGGGGGTGTTCAAACCCCCCCCCCAGTGGGGCGCGGGTTAAACAACAGTTCTAACCCAATTAAGACCTCCCAAGCTCCAACGATCCAATCAATTCTGAGTAGCCACATCCATACACATCAATAAATTATTGGTTTACGAAGGAGATTGTCTGGGAAAAGATCGCAAGAACGTCCCAAACGCACGGGGCGGGGACATATCCCACATAAATTCCTATACACGGAGCCCAATCACCGTCCATACCGTCTTGGCACTGCCCCCCCCCCCCACACACACACACACCCTGCGGCAGGTCAGACCGTCATACTCACCATCCCTCGTGAGATTGCTCCATGAACGTGCTCCGCATGTGCTCCAGCACCGGCCCCGGCACCATCAGCTGCTTCCAGGACTTCTTCACCTTCATCTCCTGCAGGTAGCTTAGCATCCGCAACAGGTAGAAGGCGTACATGGTGAGCGCGAAGCGATCCTCGTCGGACTCCCGCCAGATGTCAGCCTGGCGCACGATGTACTCGTGTGTGCTGCCGAGGGAGGACGGTCACAGGTCAGACGTGGGTCAGACGTGGGCCGGACGTGGGTCAGACGTGGGCCGGACGTGGGTCAGACGTGGGTCAGACGTGGGTCAGACGTGGGTCAGACGTGGGTCGTGCGGTCAGACGTGGGTCAGACGTGGGTCAGACGTGGGTCAGACGTGGGTCAGACGTGGGTCAGACGTGAAGCAGACAAGTTAGGCAAGGGCCGGTCGCACCTGGTGTGCGCTGTGGAGGGAGCGGACAGACATAAGGTCAGACACAGGAGGCATATCATTTCATTTCAACAGCAGACGACAGATGTCAGTCGCGCCAGTCGACCGAGGCGTCCCACGTAGCCTGCCGAAACAGCGCCTCACGCCAATCCGACGTCTACATACTGTACCACTTGCCACCACCCTCCATCCCTGCCGCCCCTCCCCACACATACCTGGCATGTTTCGTCAGCGCCTTCTCGAAGTTCTCCGCCGATCCCTGCAGCCGTCCCCAGAGCCAGCTTGGCACCACATCTTCCCGCTGGTACACTCCGGCCGGCTCTTCTGCGTCCGCGTCCAGCGGCGGCACCAGTCCCGCCTCGATCCGCACCTCCTCGGCGGCCGCCCGCGGGTCACCCACCTCCACGTGCTGGGCGGCGGCCGACAGGGACTCGACCACAGAGCGAGTACCGCTGCCCACCGCCAGCCGCTGCGAGCGGGTGTGCAGCTTCTGCCAGCGCGCCAGACCGAACGCCTTGCCGACGTCCTCCCACGTGGGGCGTGCTGCCTCAGTAGCGGCGGGCTCAGGTAGCGATGACTCCAGAACGGGGCAGAGGTGGTACGACTGGAGTGGTACCAGGCGAGCCTTGCCTGGAGGAGGAGGGGGGGGGGTATGGGATGGTCAGAACTGGTCAGCAGCAGTCAGCTGAGGTCAGAAAGTCATTCAGAATACTACACCACCTCTCACTTGACAACGCGTTTTTCGTAACGCAAAAATTATGCCACTCTCAGGGAGGATGACACACATCAGACACAAGGAAGTTGTACAATCAAGGTGCACAGGGAGGTGACTTGCCTGTGGTTTTGTTGACAACAGCCAGCATGAGCTGCTCTGGGTGTGACTTGTTGATGTAACTCAACCGTTCAGTGTCTGCTGTTAGCAGCAGAGAACCATCCTTTGTGTTCCGAAAATTGGCAAACTTGGCACCAGCTGGTACATTGTCACCACTTGCGAATGTAACTGTGGAAGATGTCAGAGTAATGCTGGATAATGGATTGATATGTGAATAATGGTATGATGTCATTGGTATTACAATGATATTTATTAAAACTATTACAAAAAGTAAAATGTTGTGGAAATTCAGGAAAAAAATGCTTAGTCTCTTTGATAGTTTTAGACATATTTTGTGTTAGTTATTTTTTCAATAACAGCAAACCTTCCTATTTCTGGCTCATATGAGCTATTGTCAATGACAGAACCCATGGGTCAACACAGATAATTAGCTGACTGGAGACACATATCTACATATCAAACAACAGTTGATCATTGACTTCCTTGGCTAGATACTTTCCTTTATAAATGTCATCAATCAAAAAGCGGATATAATGCTGGGAAATGGAAATCAACAGGAGCAGTGGCAAAGTCTCACATACCCAGTTTAGGAACATTGACATCTGATGCTTTATCAAAATTCACCACACTCTCAATCAAGGCTCTCTTCATGGTTTTCAGATATAGTGCCAGTCATGTAGCAATGCTTGACAAAGGTTAAGAGATATGTGAAGCAGATCTGAAATAAAACAAAAAGTCATGAACACATGCATGGACAAAAACAAAAAACAAAATATGAGAATCAGGGTGTACACTAGATAAATTTTGAAGACAGGATGACACAGACAAGGAAGTGGTTTCTGAGTCCATACATAGCCACCAGATCGACCATTTACCCAGAGATCTGCCAAGATTCCATAGTGAGTTGTCCACAGACATATAAGACCTGGGATCTCTAGGATCCAGGATCGGAGATCCTACTGTACCATGACACTTTTTCTTCATTTTTTATACACATTTTATGATTCTGGATCCTATTCCCAAGCATCATTTTTGGCAAAAGACCTTAGAGAGCTTTTTATCCTAGTAGGTAGGTATCTAAAATCTTGTCACATACTGGATAATTTAAAGGAACTTGCTGAGGGTGTGGTACCATTTCATCCTGCCCTTGTTCTAAGACTCTCAACTCTGCCAGATCCAGGAGGGCAAATGAGCCATGGGTTTTCCAAAATGTCTAAAAGGCTTAAAGTTTAAATGTCCTGACTTGAAAGGTAGTCTGATCAATATTGTATATGCCATATGGAGAGTATATTTTGCATCAAATAATTATTAATGCAAAACACTTGATTGGCATTAATTGCTGACAGTGGATGTGGTGCAGACTGCAGGTCATTGGTCGAGACCACTAACAAACTAGCAACTCAAGACTAATTCAACACTAAGACACAATACAACAATGCTCAAAGTCATTTAACTGGTGTTTCAAACAAGACAGAAAACAATATTCATGCAAAATGAAGTCTGATGAGTTATAGACCTGTGACTGAGATTTGCCCCCTCCCCCGCAACAAATTTAAAAACAAATTTGCGTGCAGTTCTTGATGACTTGGCTCCCGGCACATTTACATGCCTGCAAATTAAACCGACTAGCAAAACGATCACTGTCATTCAAGAGGTGAAATATTTGGCACAATAGACCAACCCAGGGTAACCTAGACATGTAACCATGGATATTGCAATAAATGTGCGTTCAATATGTTACCTACATCTTCAAATAAAAATCAACACGTGTAAAATATGCAGAGGCCCACACGTGAAAACAGCAGAAATTAATGAAACAAAAGCGTCAAATACACAACTCCCTATTGCTACCAAACTGAAGGAATACAATATCCGGAAGGTGTATATTTTTTGATAGACCGAAATGCCACTTCCTATCTGTAGCGCTGTTGTCAACGGACCCGAAAACTAGACCCGAAGACGGATATCCATCATATCCATCTATCTTCCAAACAAATGTAATATTCGTTTTTCAGCTCAAATACTCCGTAAATCCAAATTTCAAGACAAATTTCGAGGTGACTTATTCCCATAACATGATAAGATGATGCGGTTGGCGGGGAGTTCACCTGTATATCGAAGGTTCGCGCTTTCACTGCTAGGTATCAACCGTGGTCGCCGAGATCACGAACCCCGACACCAAGTGGCCGATGCTGGTATTTCTCATATCCAAGAGCTATGCGCAAAATATTTACGTTGACTGTTTCTCTGTTTCTCGGACTCAATGCGTTTGTGAGTGCTGAACAATACATAACCGTTATAAGGGCATTTTTGTGTGCTACGGTGTTTTTCTAAGTTTCCATTTTCAAGTGAGGTTTCTTGGGATAATACAGAAAAGTATTTTTTGTGTATTTAAATTGGATAAATGTTGATTACTTCAACTTAATTGATAAGTGATAACCGGATTCATAGATCAATATTGATCTTATCACGCACAGGGGTCATACCAAAATGAAATAAATGCCCATGCTCAAACCTTGTGCCTTCAGGAAAATGACACTTCACTTGCAATAGCTGGGGTAAAACTGACAGTCATACTGGCCACAATCCCATGGCATTTCAGATGTTGCATAACTTACCGATTTGGTCATTCACTAGGTTTATGTTGTTTATAATTTATCTTACCTTTTGATGTTGTAAAAAATATTTCCAGATTCCAGAGAGTCACCAAATGTTCAGTGTTTACCCACCACAATCGTTGACATCTAGGTACATTCTGCACATGGAGTAATCCAGTGTGAAGTCAGAAACATAATCAAAACTGACCTAATCTTTACAGCAATTGTGGGCACAGGGACCCACTTTTATAATCCGCTCACTGTGCTGGCCATGGCGGTCCTACTGGGTGATGGTGCCCCTTGACCTCCCCCAGACCCTCTTCACTCTTGTAGGCAAAACCTTATAGTGGGACGATGTTCAATGCAGCCAATTTGACTTAAGTACAAGGTAAATGTTTTAATTTTGTTTTTGATTTGCTTCACAAATAAGTATTATATTTGGAATCAGCTCACTAAAAAAAATATGATTTATTAATGATTAATATTGATGAAATACAAATATAATTTCCCTATTTTAAAAAGGTTTCTCTTCAACAAACACATTTGTTAGTAAAACAATATTCATGAGGAGTACACAAAAATGCATTTTTACCAGTTATAATTGGGGAGTACAACATTTGTTGGTGGTCTAAAAACCAACAAGCATAATGTTTTCCAACACTGGTTTGGAATATGTCTCGCTGTCGACAGCGACCTTCAGATGCAGCGTTGGGTGTGGCAAGATGGCTTAATCCGGGATGTCTGGCTGTGATGTACTGGAACATGGCCCCCGCCCTGTGCTCTGCATCGGTTGAAGAAGGCTTCCACTGCCTCAGGTTGGCTTTCTTCCAGCAGACTAGGCACAACTATTCCAGTTGCCTGCAGACTGCCGCATTGAGGTGTGAGTTGGTCGCAAGCGCATCAGAACTTGCGCTTCATGACATCTTGCTCAGATCCAGCACAGTTGAGCCCCACCTTCTTGTTCGCACTGACCGCAATGCATGTCCCCTCGCCCCTCAGCTGACATCGCTCGTGCAGCTGTCTCTTTGCTGTCAATCATCATGACTGTCACTGAGTGACTTGGCGTTGATGTTGGTAGTCCCGAGCAGTTCACGCCGGAACTCGTCCTCAGCCAGTCCATTCAGGAGAGCCAGCTTGATTATGTCTGGTGAAGTCAATGGTCACCTCACCGGTGCCGGCCTCAGCAGTGCAGGACCCTGTATTGAGCCATCGGCAGACATTTGCGAGCCTGCGCAGGTGGGCCACGTAGGGGCGGACGCGTTCCCGAGGCTCCTGCACCGTCTTCTTGAGGGCAGTGCGTCTCGCACTAAGCGCCACACTCATCACCGCGAGGCGCTCCATGATAGCCAGAATCGCCGCCTTGCTCTTGTCGGGAATCCTAGGGTCCTCCCGAAACAAAAAGCGGTCTCGAGCTCCGGCTCACAGCAAGCCAGGACCTGTGTGACGGTCTGGCGCGGGACGAGTGGCGTGCTTTGGCGGAACAGGTCCTGGCGCCGGCTGAAGGCCTGCCGATCCTCTTCAGTGACACCTTGATGGATGGAGGTCCGGACGGTTGAGTGGGGGAGCCTTCTGACGCTGCTCAGGTGCAGGGCCGCTGGTGGAGCTGCATCAGGGCCACACACGTAGCTATGTCATCAGCTGTCTTGACAGCCGTACAGACAGGTGCCTCGCACTGATGAAGCGTTACTGCCATGGCCTTTCGCTCCGGAGCAGGATCTTGATTCAAAATTAGTCTGCCATTTATACAGACCTTGAGTCTGCCCTGCCCCTGTAGGCGTGTAGCTCAGTGCGAGAGCGCTGGACTCCTGACCTAGTGGCAGTACCTAGTCTGCCACTACCTAGTGGTAGTGGCAGACCGGGTTCGAGCCGCTTCGGCGCTCGCTATTTGCTCCTGACTGGGATGGCCTGCGGCCGGTGGCAGCGGTCGCACTCAGGCCAGGTGACGTCAGTGAGCGGGGCGTACCGTGTCCCAGTATGTCGGGCACGTAAAACTTTCGTCTCTAAATTCTGCCGGCCAGCAGGAATTGCGCGATCGGGTGGAGGTCAGGACCTGTGCACAAGCTCTGCTTACGCCGGTTCCTGAATCAGAAAGCCGATCTCATACGAAAACATTCGGCGACTAAATTATGTACTAAAATGTGAGCAGGAACATGAAAGGTATTCGTTCACCTCTTCTTTGTATTGTAGAAAGGTACGAAGTGTTCCTGGCTCAGATCTTGTGCACAGGGAAACTATATTCAGCACCACCTCTGCAGAGAGTGCAAAATGTATTGTATAACTGTGAAGTTGGACTCCAGGTAAAACAATACCATTATGCCTGGTGTCCAGTCGTTGGAGGCTCTTTTGGGGAGCTATGAGGAGAGCTTATAGTCGCTATACAACAAACAGGAACGTAGGACGTTGACGAAAGGTGGGAGAGGGGCAGCGAAAATTCTATTTCGTCTGAGCGACTATCCACCTACGCGGGATTTCTATGCAGATCATTTAGCTCCTTTTCGTCTTTGCGAATCTGTGAGTTTTTTAATTTTATACCGAAGCAAAGTTGTTATTTTAGCACCACAAAATGGCAAAAGGTGAGGGAGCCATGGTCCCGTGGGCCCCGCGTTCATTACCCCTTTGTACACACAGACATGTCCAATCAAGACTTGTTCCATTGTATTCAATATAAAGGCAGCTATGTTCTGAAATTATATAGCAGAGCAATGAATGACCCAAAGTACATGACAGGTGGCTTGCCCTTTTCAGAAATACCTGTTGGCACTTTGCTCTATTGGAGATATTTGGGAAGACTAGTAATAATGCTGGAAAAGTATTCATCCTAATAAGAACATTAAATCCAGTATAGTAGTTGGAAGGTTGCGTGCAGTACAAGCTTTAAAACTAATTAAATGGTTGACAATTGACAACGAGAATCAATTATTAAATGCATACTTGTAGTTAACATTGTCAGAGTTTTTGCCAATGTAGGGGACATGCTGATTTCTTAGTGTTCATATTGTTCATTATTATATTTTTATCCTGTGTTTCCGATGTTTACAGACATGATGTTCCCTGCCTAGTACATTTATTTTATCGCAAGATAGGCCATGACTTGACAAAGCAACACACAACATTGCTGCCATGCCAATCAGCAATGACGATTTCATCTCCACTCCTAGAAAATATCACAGCCTCCCTCGACAGTGCAAGCCCTGCAATGCCCAGGTGAAGGTTAGTTCTCTCCTGGCCTAATGATGCTGGGATTTAAGTTTACATGACAAATATGCGAGGACACGTTGAGTAATTTCACAAGGTTGATGTCTATCTCTGTTCCGTTTGTAGAGATGGTTGATGGTGTTCATCATGTGGGTATTGCATCATCTGGGTATTGCGGTTCATGACCTATTATGTGCCTTTTTCCTAAGGTTGTATGTGTTAGCAGTAGTATGTCTTTGTTTGGGGGCTTTTTGTGCAACGTAATTTACATATTAAAGCATTAATATGTAATGGTGAAGCATTGTACTTTAACACAGCATCGGGTGTGGATGATGCATATCGATATGACGCACCGTATCCGGAAAGATCCAAACCATCAACATGACGTTGCACTATGTCTCCAAAAGATATCCACCAAATCCCATTTAGGTAAGGTTGCGTCCTTTGCCTATGATCACATTCCAGTGAGCATGCAACTGAAAAGCAGCTTCATGTGACAACAAATTATTCGAGAGGTAGAATGCTTCTGTAAGTAGTTGATGCTCTGCGTTAGTAGTAAATGGAAAAGAGGCAAGGGAAGCGGGTTGCTCCATGAGTTCTGCCTCTATCTCTCTGACTTGGCCAGGTGTGTAATATCGGTTCATTGAATGTTTGATACAGTTGCAGTTGATCTACATCATCTGGCAGGTTATTCCACTGTTTGACCACTCTCGATGAAAAGAACCATATTGCGCTTATGCTCCGATGCCTGGTTTCCGGAGTTTTAGCGAATGTGCCTGTGTTGCGTGAGTGTGCGCGTGTGCGTGTTCCGAGGTGGTGTGGAGAGAGAGGAGTGTGTGCGGTGCGGGCGGGGCATTGGGTACACGTTGCGTGGACTTGAGGTGAGGTGCTGTGGCAAAGTCGTGCGGATCATGTACTCTGCGCTGCGTTCTTTCTTTCAAGTGTCGTTTAGTTTCGATTTAGGCCAACGTTTACCTCATAGCGTAGTCGGCCAGAGCTGGTTACAAGTTTTGGTCGCTCTTCTTTTTTGAACTTTCTTCCAGCTTGTTTGATTGTCTTCTGGAGTATGTATTTGACACCAGGCTTGATTCGCGTATTCCATGTGAGGGCGCACCAGTGTCTTCGTAGCATGGGCGGAAATTGTCTTGGTCCATGCAGTGTGAATTGTCCGCTTCACTCTTTGCCAGCATTGGATTGCTGCTGATGCTGCTCGATTACTTGCTCGTGATGGTTTGAGGTCAGGCGTTATAATGATTCCAGGTCTCGTCTTGACTGTGTAAGCTAGGTGGCTACCTCCCATCTGGCTGTCATTGTAGGCTGGAGTTTTTGGCGCCCAAATGGAACCTTGCATTTGCTCTCGTTGAAACTGAGCAGCCACTTCTGAACTCCACAGCTGCAGCTCCAATGTCCTCCTGCAAATGGTTCTGTCACTGGGGCTCCTTATCCTATCTGTATATTTTTGCGTCATCCGCGAAGAGTTTCCCTGATGACTTCAGATTATCCAGGAGGTTCATTTACGTAGACCATGAGAAAACAGTGTGGTCCCAATTACGTGCCCTGTTGTTACTTCCGACTCCACACTGTCTCTCGCATTCCAGAGTAGTGCTCCTTGAGATTGCTCACCCCTCTGCTCACGCTCCCCTCAGGAAGCGGCTATTCCACTTGGCTATATGACCCTCTATTCCATCCCCTCGCAACTTAGTCAGGAGGTTCCATGTGGGACTGTGTCAAACGCTGCGGCAATCCAGTACAGGGATCGAGCACACTCAGCCTCATTCAAGGTTTTCTAGGTCAAATAAATTACGCATAGGCTGCGTGAGACAGACCTTTGTTATCGAATCCATGCTGATGATGATCAAGAAGTTGCTCTGTTTCAAGGTGTTCCACTACTCTTGATCTGATCAACTTCTCCAAATCTTACTTGGCCGCGTCAACTCACTGGGCGTAGTTTCAGTTGGCATCACTGTGACTTCCTTTTTGTAGATCGCGGTGACATTCGCTCTTGTCCAGTCCTTAAGTAGATGGCCAGACTCCGATGGAACTTTCTGAAGATTGATAGATAAGAGTTTAGCATAGGCTGTGGCGCAGCACCTCCTTTAAGTACAATGGGTGTGACTCCGTCAGGGCCAGGTGCTTGATGGTGTTGTTGTACAGGATAAGTTGTACAACAGGAGTAAGTTGTAGTATTCCTGTTGTTTACGACGGAGTGTTGATTGCGGTCTGAAAGGTCTTCACTGCCTGGAAATCCATCCAATATAATCAGCTTCGGCAAATTAGCCACATTTTTATACAGCGTACCTTTATCTGTTTCAGGATCTCACCTCGCCTGCTATGTGTTCGAGACTTCCGCATCAAGCTGAATGCTTTCCAAGTGTGGTTCCGCGAGTTCGACGATGAACAGAAGAACATTGTTCTGGAGGAACTTATGGTAAGTACTAAGTGCTGGTCACCTGTTGACTACACCTTTTGTCATCGCACCTGTAAGTACAAGGGGCGCCAAATGACTGAAAAAATCGGCGCGCCACATCATCCCAATATCATCTTTAAGTACAAACACCCAATATGTCACGAGTAAGGGGTAACTGGTAGGTATGTTAAAATTAATCATCTCGTCTGAAATCAGTTAGTCAGAAGACCCTCTGCTTTCTGTTTGTATCACAATGTCGTGACAGCTGTTGTTTTACTCATGCTGACGACTGATGGCGTTTCTGAAAACCAATATGGTGGCAGTAATTATTCGCTCCTTTACACTGCAGAATCGCTGTACTGAATCCTCATTCCATCGGTTCTAGTACGTTCTCTTATGTCTAGTTACTATACTGAGAGAATCAGTCCGTAGCTCACAGATTACCGTAGGCCAAATCTAACCCAAAAAGTGGTCCAGCACCCTTAAACCCCAAATAAACAACTACAGTTACCGAGCATACCTCTCGGCCGCACCTACCGTGTGTTTCCGTTCTGTGCGGGCCGGCGCAGAATCACCTGCTCTCGGTGCGACTTCAGAACTCGCTGCACGAGCGGTGCCCGCCCAACTGCCAGGACCTGCTCTCATGGCTGCCGGTCCACGTCGTCTCCAAAGTGCTCGGCTACCTGGACCCGGTCAGCCTGGCGCGCTGCTCCGCTGTCTGCAGGTCAGTCCGTCTCTCAGCTGTTTGTTCGGTCTGTATGTCGTCCTTGTATGCCAGCCTCCTGCGATGTAGCCAGTTAGAGTTGTGGCGGCCTTGAGGGATGGTCTACGCCGGGCAGGAAGCGATAGGCATC
Source organism: Semibalanus balanoides (assembly GCA_014673585.1). Classification (NCBI taxonomy): domain Eukaryota; kingdom Metazoa; phylum Arthropoda; class Thecostraca; order Balanomorpha; family Balanidae; genus Semibalanus; species Semibalanus balanoides. Next base: position 14,261 of record VOPJ01005549.1, read on the forward strand.
GTTCTCTGATTTTGTGGACCTTTGATGTGATTTTGCAGACACATTACTGGTGTTATTTCCTAACCTATCACTGTGTTGTGTGTCCTGACCGCTTTCGGCTCCCGAATGCTCAATATGATGTCTGCAGAGCTGTGACTGTGAGACTCGGTGGTGACGTCACTGCGGTACCGTTGCCAGGCAGTGGCGGGTGCTGGCCGGCGGCCGCCTGCTGTGGCGTCGCCTCTGCTCCCGCTCCGAGTGGCAGGTGTCGCCAGAGACGCACCGCAAACAGCTCCAGGAGTTCAGCTCCCCGGATGGCAGGGTCAACTGGAAAGAGGTGAGGCTGATAGCTAGGCCGTGTCAGGCACAGTGAAGCTATGTGGGGTAGAAGCAGGTGTTTGTTAAGCTTAGTGCAGTGTTGTTTCATTCAGGCCGCGTCGTCACTGGCACTCTATGAACAGGGGCATACAGAGAGAGGGTTGGAACCTTGGCTGGGGAGTGCACGTGGGAAGATGAAATAGGATTTTTATAGTTTTGGAAATTCGACTTCTTACGCATGCTATATATGCCGATTACGAGGACGATCCGAGCCTGACCGATGCCTCCTGCTCCCCCGCGCTGCAGGTGTTTGTGCAGCGGTACCGTCTGCGGAGGAACTGGCTGCAGGGTCACTGCCACGTGCGCACGTTCGAGGGACACGGCCAGGGCATCTCCTGTGTCCAGTTCGACGACACCCGCATCGTCAGCGGCTCGCACGACAACAGCATCAAGGTGTGGAACATCCGGACCAACTCGCCGTGGTCGGTAATGACCCTGCTGGGCCACTCGGGCACCGTCCGCTGCCTCCACCTGCTGGGCAACAGGCTCGTCTCCGGCTCGACCGACACCACCATCAAGGTGTGGGACCTGTCGACGCAGCAGCAGTGGTCCAGTATCGCCTGCAAAGTCACCATGGTCGGCCACGCCGACACAGTGCGCTGTGTTCAGATGGACGAAGAGAAGGTGGTGAGCGGCTCCTACGACCACACACTGCGCGTCTGGTGCGTCCGCTCCGGCCGCCGCCAGGCCGTGCTGACCGGCCACACCGGCCAGATCCTCTGCCTGAGGTTCGAGCAGCACCGGCTGGTCAGCGGCGCCGCTGACAAGACCATCAAGGTGTGGTCGCTGTCGGCCGGCCGGTGTCTGCGCACGCTGGAGGGGCACGACGGCGCCGTCACCACGCTGACGTTCGACGCGCAGCGCATCATCTCCGGCTCGCTCGACTGCACCATCCGGCTGTGGAACGTCGACACGGGCGAGCCGCTTGCCGTCCTCGACTGGATCAAGAACGAGGGGCACACGGGCGTGGTGAGGTGTCTGGTGGCGGACCGGTGGCGGATCGTGTCGGCCTCGGACGACAAGACGCTGAAGGTGTGGTCCCTGGAGACGGGCCGCCGGCTCGTCACGCTCCGGCAGCACACGGACGGCGTCACCTGCGTCCAGTTCAACGACTCGGTCATCGTCTCCGGCAGCTACGACAAGACCGTCAAACTGTGGGACTTCAGCGTCTGCTAGACTAGGCTGCTATGCTGGGTAGCTGCGACACGTGTGTCAAACTCTGGGACTTGATTGTTTGCTGGATGGGCAGCTGCTGCGACATCATTGTCAAACTCTGGAACTTCAGCGTGTGCTAGGATACGCAGCTGCGTCCAAACGGTCAAGCTCGGGGCTTATGTGTCTGCTAGACTGGTGGAACAACGCTTGGCGGTACCTTCTGAGTTCGCGGCGGCTATATTAGACAGCTATCTCTGTATTTCAGTGCCTCGTGTGCCATGCCATCGTCACCTTATTTCATCGTCAGCTAGCTCGCAATCTCTAGATATTATTGTATGTTGAACGCTGTGTTCCTAGGACTGAGCGCCTTTAGTGACCGTCACGTGCTGAGTGGCCGAGCTGTGTGTTCCGCTGACTTTGTCTCCCGACACCGAGGAGGCCTGGCGGTGTCAGTGTGTCTATTCCACTGTGTCAGTGGATTATGTAGTGCGTATACCGTCACTGTTTGCCGTCCCGACGGCGGAGCTGGGGAGTCCCCAGTGGGGACACACCCCGGCCCGCCGCCGCCACTGTCGAATCTCCGCACTGCGGGTTGTTATCGCGTTCTGCTCGTGTCTCGCTGTGCGAGGCGCCTCTGCCCTGTGTGGCGCCTCCATCACGCCCAGGGCAGCAGCTGAGCGGCACGCGTCGGTCCGATGGATCGACTGCGCTTTTTTGGCAGCAATAACACGGGCTGCTATGGCCGACCGCAACGTCGGCGTCAGGGCTTCTGATATTGCTTTTGTACTTGCGAGGCGTGTCGATTGTGTGTAGAAATGATGATATTCTGCTGCCGTGGTGTACTCGCGGTACACGAGAGCGATCTATTTTGTGTATGAATAGTACTATCTTGTTTTTAATATTTATACAAATGTTTGTTTTAGTACACTGTTTTTGGTCTCGGCCAGGGCGTTGGATACGGGTCGTGGACGGAAAGAAAGGCGAACTAAATCGCTTCAGGTGTGTAGTTCAGTGTAGGTTTAGAGGACGAAGTTGTAATTGAACGTCACAGTCAAGGGTCGATCATAGGCCTCTGTATTTCTGAGACAGGACGGAGCAAGGACAGGACAAAAATAGCCTGTGTGCGAAGTCATCTCGCCGCGGTATCACAGGTGTTCTTGTCGCGCGATAACCCACGCTCGTGTCTCCAGACCGTGGCACACGCACCCGCCAGTACACTACACTCCATCAACAGAGCACGCAGTACCCGCGACGAATCACCAGCAGAGCAGAGTCCGGCTCAGACCCAGAGAAGCGCGTCTCGCTGCCGTGATATAGTCCAGAGGCAGAGAGTATAACATAATCGTGACACTACACGTCTTGGGATATAATGGTTCCGTTCGTGGCGCAGATCGAGCAGCCGCCACCGCGCCGTGGTGTCAGGCTTAAACAGAATCGATAGCTACTAATTAGACATAATCGATAGCTACTAATTAGCTACCACGATACACAATGATCGATGAAAGAACGCATGACCGACGGGTAATTGGACAGTGAAGAGACTGATAAGCACATGTTGGGAGCGTCTCTCAGTTTCCGTCTCAGTCGAACACCCCGCTCCACTTTGAGGGTGTAATCGTGGAGTGTTCCTGATAAACACGGGCATCGTTGATAAGTACACGAGTTCGTTCTAGCCGCAGGCTGCGACCGATAATCATCCTGATCAGCTGGAAGTATACCATATCTTCTATTGGCAAAAAAGGAACATTTCACAAGTAAATGCCATCACAGTGCACGCATACTTTGATAAGACCTCACAGCCAGGCATGTGGGTGTTATACCCGAGCGCTCGAGAGGAATTTTCACAACACATACGTTTCACGCCGGAGCATCATATTAACTCCGCAGTTGCGTACAACCTTTACCCATAATCACCACCATCATGATCGTCCTCTAACATCGCACGCCTCTAGAAAGCCCCTAAATTGCACGGTACGACACGCTGCATGGTCCCAGCAGTTTATAATACCGATAAAGCAAACGCGACTAGAAATCAGACCAAGAGCAGTGTGCTAGTGGATCAACTGCAGTAGACAGTGGCCTCCCCCCAAACAAAACCTTCACTCAACTCAACGAGCTCATGGCACGCACACAACGAAGAATATCACCACTCAAACAAAGTATCATATCTCACCGCTGTTTCACACAATGCAGACCGCATCATTCTGTCTCGCACGTCGTTCGGCCGTAAGTGACGAAAGACGCGATGAAAAGGAATGCAAACAGTGTGACGCTCCACCTAACCGTATCCCGACCAGACAGGACCTGACGGGGCCGGAGCAGCTCAGGCGAAACCTAACCTCTCCAAGCCTGAACACCAGTCACGACCGGACCACACGAGATCAACCCAGACGCAGACAGACCTGACATACCTCCGAGGCGGATCCCGTCTCGCCCGAGGGGCAGCTTCGTCTGCACCAGCGGCGCGTCTGCACCAGTCTACACTCACCACTCACCAGTGTCACACACCCCTCCCGACACCACCCAGCGGCGGCTGGTGAAGGCGGCGGCGGCAGCAGCAGGAGCCGAGCACTGTCCGGCTACAGCAGGCCGAAGCCGACGTTACCCTCCCGCAGAGCCAGCAGCAGGGCGCGCTCAAACTCCTGGTAGCTGGCGTGGTCAGGCAGACACAGCTGGTTGAAACTGAGGGACAGACATACAGACGAAACTGTGAGACTGAGGGTCACAGGCATACAGACGAAACTGTGACACTGAGATATGCATACAGGACGAAAACGTTGAGACTGAGGGACGACATACAGACGAAACTGTAGACTGAAGGGACAGACATAGACGAACTGTGAGAGACTGAGGCACAGCATTGACGAACTGTGAAAACTGAGGGATATACATACGACGAAACTGTCCTCTGACACGAGGGATATAGGAGACAATAACTGTTGAAACTTGTAGGACAGACATCAGCGAAGCTGTAGACTGCAGGATATACATACAGACGAAAGCTGTGAACTGAGGGATTATATCTACAGAACGAGAACGTGGTTGAAATGAGGACACAGGCATACGACGAACACTTGAACACTCGGGGCAAGTACAAGTGGACAGATGCGAACTTAGTGAGGATGAGGGGAACAAGGCATGCAGAAAAGAAACTGTGTGGGAACTGAGGGACACGGCATACAGACGCATAACTGTGAACTGCAGGGCACAAGCATGCACGAAACTAGTCCCGAGACTGGTAAGGAACCAGGATACCAACGAACCTGTGAACACTGACGGCAGGGAGTACAGACGAAGTAAGCCTGTGAGACGGAGGGAACGACCAGGAGTCTGCACGAAACATGTGAGACTGGGACAACAGGCATACAGACGGAAACTGTGGAAATGAGGGATCACGCCATGCAAGACGAACTGTGAGACTGAGACACAGGCATTACGACGAAATGTTGGATGATGGAACAGGCATACAACGAACTGTGAAACTGAGGGCCAGCTACGACGAAACTGTGAGAATGAGGGACACGGCATGCAGACGAAACTGTTGAGATGGAACACAGGATCAGACGAAACTGTGAGCTGAGGGCACAGGCATGCAGGAAACTGTGAGAACTGAGGAACATGCATAAACAGGAACTGTGAACTGAGGGACACAGCATTAACAGCACGAAACTGTGAGACTGAGGAACACAGGCATACAGACGAAACTGTGAGACTGAGGAACACAGGCATACAGACGAAACTATGAGACTGAGGAACACAGGCATACAGACGTAACTGTGAGACTGAGGAACACAGGCATACAGACGAAACTGTGAGACTGAGGAACATTACAGACAAACTGTGGACTGAGGGCACAGGCATTGAGCGAAACTGTGGACTGAGGGCACCAGCTACAGACGAACTAATATGTGAAACTGATGGGACCACAGGCATGCGACGAAACGTGGACTGGGAAAACAGACAATACAGACGAAACTGTGACTACTGCAGGGGCAACAGACATACAGACGAAACTGTGAGACTAGAGGGAACAGGCATGCGAACAGATGTGGACTGAGGGACACAGGCATACAGATCGAAATGTGAAAAACTGAGGTGACCGGCATGCAGAGACGAAACTGTTGGACTGCGGCAACAGCATCCACGAACGAAACTGTTGAGCCCTGAGGGAGCCGCCGAGAGCAATGCTGCGAATATGTGTGAGATGTAGTGGGACACAGGACCATTACAGACGAAAACTGTGACTTGAGGACACAGGCGCAGACGAATGTGGACTGAGGGGAACACAGGCATGCTCGCGAAACCTGTGAGGAGAGAAACAGGCATACGCACGACTGTAGATTGTAAGGAAACACAGGCATTGCGACGGAATGTGAGACCTGAGGACCAGGCATTACAGAACGAAACTGTGAAATGAGGGGCACACATACGAACACGAACAGTTGAAAGCTGAGGGACACCAGGCATGCAGACGAACTGTGAGACTGTAATACACACAGCATCACAGACGAACTGTGAGACTGGGAAACAGGGCATGCAGAGACGTTAAACTGTGGACTGAGGAACACAGGATGCTCAGACAGAACGAGCTAGTGAGACTGAAGCAACACAGGCATGCAGACCGAAACTGTGAGACCTGAAGGAACACAGGGCATACAGACGAAAAGCGGACTGAGAGACATCAGGCATACGAGAAGAGCATACTGTGCTCGATGAGATCTTTTGGAGGGGTATCTAGGCAGGCAAGGTGGCATCACCGAAATCCAGTCGGAGTAGAATGAGGGAAGAACAGGGGTAACTACAGACGAAATGTGGATGTAGGACACAGGCATACAGACGTAACTGTGAGACTGAGGAAACAGACATAGCAGCGTAATGTGAGACCTGAGGAACACAGGCATACAGACGAGACTGTGAGACTGAGGGGCACAGACATACAGACGAAACTGTGAGACTGAGGGACACAGGCATACAGACGAAACTGTGAAACTGAGGGATATACATACAGACGAAACTGTGAGACTGAGGGATATACATACAGACGAAACTGTGAGACTGAGGGACAGACATACAGACGAAACTCCGATTCAACATAGCTTAGCTTAAATTGATTCGAAAACGCATCTATCGTAGCACAGCGTATTTCCGTATGGTAATGTAGTTATCAGCATATACAGCTAGGAAAAAAATCAACTAGAAAATTAACCATAACCACAACCTGGAGTTGGGTGGAAACTAAGAAGAGCCTTGTCACAAAATCGACAAAAGAGCAGGGCAGGACCTAACCAGATTGCAGTACTAATCACTTCTCACTACCGGTGTCGGTCTCTGATCGTCAGTGTGTATGTTCGGTCTGACCGGACCGCTCCTATCATCCTCTCACCACGTGTGTGCCACGGGCAGGGCGCCGAAGTCGGGATAGCTGGAGATCTGGAACTTTGGCATGAGCTCGGCGAACCCGCCGGCCGGCAGCCGGGCGCAGCCGGTGGTGAACTGTAGCAGACGGGAGCCCTCCTCGGCTGTCCAGCGGGTCACACAGGTCACACAGAGGTCAGACGGGTCACACAGGTCAAACAGGGCGCAGCCGGTGGTGAACTGTAGCAGACGGGAGCCCTCCTCCGCTGTCCAGCGGGTCACACAGGTCACACAGAGGTCAGACGGGTCACACAGGTCAAACAGGGCACAGCCGGTGGTGAACAGGGCACACACAGGGCACACACAGGGCACACACAGGGCACACACAGGGCACACACAGGACACACACAGGTCAAACTGGTAGCATTTGTGCTTTTCGAGGATTTCATCACAAGTGGCAATATTGTCATCTCAACAAAAAGACACTGTTCCGTTGTTTAGTCTTTTCCACATAATGAGATAACCTGTCTTAGACAGGTAAGATCTGGTGACAAGTTCCGTAACATAAAAATGCGAGAATGTAAGTTGAATTAATATACGTTAACAATTTTTGCAATTCAATGATGATAACCGGACGCTACGCATAACGTAAAATTCAAAGACGGCAGAAAGCAACTCACACGAAAAGTTCTCCAGAGCCGTCCAGAACCAGCCGAGAACCTTCTCGAAGCCGGCATTGTGGTCGGTGACGGCGTGATGTCGTCTGAGTTCTGCCACGCTGAACTCACTGCTCCCGCACATCAGCAGCTGTGTGCACAGCACACACAGACAGACAGACACACACACAGTAGCTGTGAGGTGTTGGTCAGGTCGTGGGCGAGAGAAAGAAATAATGACATCTTTTCGAGCTTACATCTACAGCTCCCCAGATGAAGGTCCAGGTGACAATGAGTTTCCGAGTTTTTGCAGTGATACGATCGGACACATGCATTAATACAAGTGGTATATAGCCCAGCATCTATAGAAATCCTGCTACAAATTATGAAAAAGCGTTGTCAGCTACGTTACCACTGAATATAATGACACGCAAGCAATGCGATAAGTGGCAACATACTACGAGCTGAGCTATAACACTGAGCTGAGCTGTAATGAATCAGTTCAGCTGAGCTGAGAGCTGACCTCCAGTTCATTTTCATCGAAGATGCCGAGCAGGTTGTCGGGCACGAGGTCGTTGAGTCCGCGCAGGAAGGCGTCCACCTCCTGCTTACAGCGCACAGCCAGCCGATACTGGGCCAGACACTGCAGGTACTCCACACGGTTGTCGACGGTGACGGCAGTACGGGAACCTCCGCTGCGCAGCTCCACCGTCTGAAACGGCGCGACAAACGCGGCGGTCAGTACCACACGACGACGACTCGACCGTATGTAATGGATTGGCGCACCATGAATAGTAATACATAGTTCCACTGTATGTAGGAGCACGGTCAGCAGCACACTGTGCCACGAATTCACTGGCAGTGTCGTGTTTAATGTACCTGATTCCGTCCTGTCAGTCTCCCGTCAGACCAAATTCCACCTCCCGTCAGACCACATTCCGCCTCCCGTCAGACCAAATTCCACCTCCCGTCAGACCACATTCCACCTCCCGTCAGACCAAATTCCACCTCCCGTCCGACCACGTTATTCCGTCTCCCACAGGACCGCATTCCGTCCTGCTATCTCCCTCAGACCACATTCCGTCCCACCCACATTCCGTTCGTACCTGCGTTAGCTGACCCCGCGCGTCGAACTCCTCGTCGACGAAGGTGAGCTCGAGCTCGGCCAGCTCGGCGGCTGTGCACGTCTCGATCAGCGTGACTTTGGTTCGGTACAGCGCCGGATCGTCCTGCTCGAAGTGCTGTCGGTGACGGGGAGCGGGGTGGAAGGCGGTTAGGACGCGATGGACGGACAGCGAGACGGAGAGACGGATAGACGGAGAGACAGAGAGACAGAGAGACAGAGAGACAGAGAGACAGAGAGACAGAGAGACAGAGAGACAGAGAGACAGAGAGACGAGAGACAGAGAGCCAGAGAGCAGAGAGCGAGAGACAAGAGACCAGAGAGACAGAGAGACAGAGAGACAGAGAGACAAGAGACAGAGAGACAGAGAGATAGAGAGATAGAGAGATAGAGAGATAGAGAGACAAAGAGACAGAGAGCAGCAGAGAACAGAGAGACAGAGAGACAAAGAGACAGAGGCCAGAGGACAGAGAGACAGAGAGATAGAGAGATAAGGAGAGATAGAGAGATAGAGAGAAATAGAGAGACAGAGAGACAGAGGAGACAGAGGAGAAACAGAGAGACAGAGAGACAGAGAGACAGAGAGACAGAGAGACAGAGAGACAGAAGAACAGAAGAGATAGAGCGATAGAGAGATAGAGAGACAAAGAGTTAAAGAGAGACAGAAGAGACAGAGAGACGAAGAGACAGAGAGACATAAGGACAAAGAGACAGAGAGAACAAGAGAGAAAGAGAGACAGAGAGACAGCAGAGATAGAGAGACAGAGAGACAGAGGACAGAGAGAACAAGAGAGACAGAAGAAACAGAGAGACGGAGAGACGGAGCGACGGAGAGACAGAGGCAGAAGACAGACGAGACAGAGAGACAGATTGACAAAGAGACAGAGACAGAGAGACAGAGGACAGAGAGACAAAGAGGACAGGTAGACAGAGAGACGAGAGACGGAGAGACAGAAGAACGAGAGACAGAGAGACAGTAGAGGATCAGAGAGACAGAGGACAGAGAGACAGAGAGACAGAGAGAAAAACAGAGAAGACAGAGAGAACGAGAGACAGAGAGACAGAGAGACGAGAGACAGAGAGACACGAGAGAACAAGAGACAAGAGACAGAGAGACAGAGAGATAGAGGAGATCATAGAGATGAGAGATAGAGAGATAAGAGAGATACGAGAGGAGACAGAGACAGAGAGACACGAGAGACACGAGAGCATAGAGAGACCAGAGAGATAGAGAGACAGAGAGACAGAAGCAGACATGAGAGACAGAGAGAATCAGAGAAGACAGCGAGACAGAGAGACAGAGAGACAGAGAGACCAGAGTAGACGAGAGACACGAGACAGAGAGACAGAGAAGATAGAAGAGATAAGAGAGATAGAGAGATAGAGAGATAGGGATAGAGAGATAGATGAGATAGCAGAGATGAAGAGATAGATGAGATAATTGAGAGACAAAGAGACAGAGAGACACCGAGGACACGAGAGCAGAGACAGAGAGACAGAGAGGACAGCAGAGACCGAGTAAGATAGAGAGATGCCAGATAGAAGACAGAGAGACAGAGAGACAGAGAGACCGAGAGACAGAGAGACAGAAGACAGAGAGACGGAGAGACGGAGAGACGGAGAGACGGAGAGACAGAGGACAGAGAGACAGATAGACGATAGACAGATAGACAGATACGACAGATAGACAGATGACAAAGAGACAAGAGAGAACAGAGAGAACAGAGAGACAAGAGAGACAGGAGACAGAGAGCACAGAGAGACAGAGAGACAGAGAGACAGAGAGACAGAGAGACAGAGAGACAGAGAGACAGAGAGACAGAGAGACGCAGAGACGCAGAGACATTGGCCGAGCGCCAAGCATGGCTGCATCGGATGTGTGAGAGGTAGCGATAAGGTGATACAAGGGGGTTGGTGAGAATGTTTGGCTCTGGTAAGGTGAAACAGCAGGGGCCGCATATTATCTGCATAATTACAACATTGCATTGCGTTTATGTTGCTTGAAGAATGAGCTGCAGGACTGTTCTGTTCGCAACATGAGTGTGAGCAAGCCTGTAATTCAAGTAGGTCTGTTCTAAGTACCTCCTACAGCAGCTGATAAAGCAAAATGAACCCATGGGTGACATTTGGTTTGAAGATAGCCGTTGGCTGAGTTGGAGTGGGACAGATCGTCAGCTCTCAAACGAAAGGCGGGCGAAGTGCTTTGACTGCCGGGCCCCGGACATCTCACACCCACCTCATGCGAGACACGGACGTCTCCTAACACCCACCTTGTACGAGACCCGCAGGCCGATCAGCTGTGCCAGGAACGAGCGCGTGAAGCTGGCCCGCACCAGCTGCCGCGCCGCACCGCCCTGCGCCGACTCCAGCAGACACTTCCCACACACCCGGCCGGCGAACTCAAACTGGCGCAGCTTCACGTGCGGGGGGCGGCGGGCAGCGGACAGCGGGTGCACCAGCGCCTGACTACCATCCCCCGAGTCAGCCAGCGGCGCGAACAGCCCACCGCGCCGCTCGAACAGCGCCTCGCACACCAGCTCGAAAAACTCGCGCCGCACACCGCCGTAGTCGAGCGCCTCCTCGGCGTCAAACCGCACCTCGAACGGCCGCGCCCAGTCCGAGGTGGAGGCGCCTCGCAGCGCCGCCTGCGCGCTGTCGAGCAGCGCGGCGCGGCGCACCTGCAGCGGCAGCGGCCGCCGCGATCTGCCGGCCACCACGCGCTCCAGCTCGCGGTAAAAGTGCCGCCGCCGGTCTGTGAACGTCTCGCTCCCGCCGACATTCCGCAGCAGGAACTGCGTGAACGTGGCCGTGAGCTGGTCGCGCTGCACGAGCGTCAGTTCGACCGCCGGCTGGCATCCGTCCGACACGGTAACGGATGGCAGACCGGCGGCGTTCCGCTCGTTTGTCGGCGTCAGTCGCGTGCTCGGACACAGCCGGAAGGTGAACAGCTTGCGCGGGATGAAGAAGAAGACGGTCTCGCGGACGGTGAGCTGCTTGGGGGAGAGGTAGCACCAGACGTCCTTGGGTTTGTTGAGCGGCACGCCGTCGATGCAGGTGAGACGGGCGGAGAACGGCACGCTGCGGGTGGAGACGTGCTTCTTCACCTCGGCCATGTTGAACGCTGACGGTCAGCATGCACAGAGGCAGGTCAGGAAACGCATACGGCACACCGGGGAAAGCTGGCACATAATATAGAGACGAGTCAGATAGCTGATACAATAACCTGAGAATACTGATGGAGCACTCGGCGATAGGTCGGGCAGCGTAAGCAGCGTCTACAGTCTATGTACTGTCGACATTAACAGCATACGCAATAAGTAATGCCAAACTGAACTGCTCCTTTCAAAAGTAATGCTACGTGTTGCTAATGAATACAGAATACTGAAAATTAGTTTCATTACCAAAATGTTCATCTTAAGTCTTAACATATCTATCACCAAACAAACCCCAAAGAAAGTATAGCAGGAAGCAGGCTGTTACCTGTGCAACGTGCTAACTCGTGCAACATGCTACTCGTGCAACGTTGTTATGCAGTGCTGCAGCATAACATAACGTTGCACGAGTGGACGTCAGTCAGTGTGTAGTCGGTACCTCTGACTAAATGCGACTCCTCCTGCATCACATATGTGCTCCGCCTCCATGGTTAATCTGTATGACATGTGTGGGCACTGGCGGATCCAGAACGTGGGCATGGGGGGGCTAAATTTAAAAAAGTTTCATCAAATTCGAAAAACTCGTCGGATTTGGCTTCCTTGCAACTTACTAAACGGTTTAAAACAAATATCCTTAGTAAAAGCTCATTAGATTTCCCTCTACAGTAGAAAATATGTCAAATTTCGCTGATTTCAGGCAATATGGGGGGGGGCTAAAGCCCCTGCCGCCCCCCTCTGGATCCGCTAGTGTGCGTGGGTAGCGCCTCTGATGGGACGTCCGTCTGACGAGTGTGACCTGTCTCTCTGACTTATCTGTATGACCACCAGTCAGTGTGGGTAGCGCCTCTGATGGGACGTCCATCTGACGAGTGTGACCCGTCTCTCTGACCCTGCACCTATCTCCCGTCGCCCCATCACCGCTGACCCGCAGACCTACCGCTGAGCACCACGAGGAAGAACTGTCCGCCGCGCACCGGCCGGCCGTCCCAGCTGACGGTGGCGCGGAAACTGCCCTGGCGCGACAGCACGAGCCGCACGCTGACGCGTTGGCTGCCCAGCTCCGGATCCAGCTGCTCGTAGGCGACCACCGGCTGGCCGCTGTCCAGCTCTGCCACCGAGACGGCCAGCAGCGGCCGCAGCTTCTCCCAGTCGTCCGGCTCGCACGGGTTGTTGAAGGCGTCCCGCAGGTCGAGCGACATGGCGTACGGCTGGCCCTGCGTCATCACCACAGTGCTGCTGTGGCAGAGCAGGACACTCCGCTCGGCGTCCGGCCGCTCTGAAGGCAGACAGGCCGGGGTGAGAGAGAGAGAGAGGGTGAGAGAGCGAGAGCGAGAGCGAGAGCGAGAGCGAGAGCGAGAGCGAGAGCGAGAGCGAGAGCGAGGAGCGAGAGCTCGAGAGCGAGAGCGAGAGCCCGAGAGCGGAGAGCGAACGAGAGCGAGAGCGGACGAAGCGAGAGCGAGAGGCGAAGAGCGAAGTGCGAGCGAGCGAGAGCGAGAGCGGAGCGAGAGCGGAGAGCGGAGAGCGAGAGCGAGAGCAGAGAGCGAGAGCGAGAGCAGAAGCGAGAGCGAGAGCGAGAGCGAAGCGAGAGCTGAGAGCGAGAGCCAGAGAGCGAGAAAGCGAGAAGCAGAAGAGCGAGAGCAGAGAGCAGAGCGAGAGCGAGAGCGAAGAGCAGAGAGCGACGACGAGAGCGAGAGCGAGAGCGAGAGCGAGAGCGAGAGCGAGGAAGCCGAGAGCGAGGCGGAGAAGCGATGAGCGAGACGATGAGCGAGTGCGAGAGCGAGAGCGAAGAGCGAGGCGAGCGAGAAGCGAGAGCGAGGCGAGAGCGGAGAGCGAGAGCGGAGAGCGAGAGGAGAGCGGAGAGCGAGAGCCGAGAGCCGAGGCGAGAGCGAGACGAGAGCGAGAGCGAAGAGCGAGAGCGAGAGCGAGAGCGAGAGCGAGAGCAGAGCGAGAAGCGAGAGCGAGCGGCGGGAGCGAGAAGCGAGAGCGAGAGCGAGAGCCGAGAGCGAGAGCGAGAGCAGAGACGAGACGAGAGAAGAGAAAGAGAGAGAGAGAGAGAGAGAGAGAGAGAGAGAGATATAGACAAACTGGGATGAGAGGTAGACAAGCTGGGGTGAGAGCTACTGGGGTTAGGTGGGACGAGCCTGGTGGAGCGGCAACAGAGCTTGAGAGCTTTGAATGAGGCGAATCAACAACATTCAATTATTCATATACAGATCGAAGTTACACTGCGTCAATTGAACACCATATATTTAATCCGAAACCCGGAATCATCCAAATAAACCCATCCGATGATGATGATGATGATGATGATTTGGGCTTAAGGGCGCCTCAACTCAATGGTTATGTGGCGCCCATGTCAACCCATCCGAATTCGTAACGCTGACATCGGAACTTCTGTGAGTAACGAAGGCTGAGCTCATGATACCCTGACCAAAAATACAAAAACACGCAAACGGGCCCCCCCCCACACACACACACACACACCACCACAACCAACAGCCCCCTCTCGCCCCACTCACCAGCCAGGAAGTGCCTCCGGTACGGACCCTAAGCCGCCCCTACCCCACTCTCACCAGCCAGGAAGTGCCTCCGGTACGGACCCTAAGCCGCCCATACCCCACTCTCACCAGCCAGGAAGTGCCGCCGGTACGGGCTCCCATCCACATGCCGGCCAGCCACCGTCACCGTGATCCAGTAGGTGCCGGCGGCGCGCACCGGGAACGAGCAGCAGACCTGGTCGGCGGAGCGCCACTCCAGCGCGCAGGCCACCGGCGAGCCGCGCACGTGCACCAGCACCTGCAGCGCGCTCGGCTCTGAGCGTAGGTCATACGGCTGGCCGTCCATCCGCTCCGCCTGCCAGGCACACAACGCACGGCGCACCGTCAGGGTTTGACTTTGAGGCGTAAAGGACACGGACACGGCACGGACACGGCACGGACACGGCACGGACACGGCACGGACACGGCACGGACACGGCACGGACACGGCACGGACACACGGCTTGTCTTTTACTTTAAGGCATGCAAAGACATTATAGAACTCGACACAGTTTGATTTTTCGATTGAAGCACTCAGGAAGATTAAAGGCAGGTCATTACAGCTTCGAATTTGCACACTAATTTAAGAAGGCTTATCGTGGTTTAATAAGGTTTAAAAATTATGAGGTTATTTCGGTTTGATGTACAGGGTGGAAAGCAATTACGCGAACATCTATTTTTCTCGAATTTTACCTGTCAGTGACTAGCCAATCTCAACGAGGGCTGGCGCTGGGCATGAATGAACGGTTTTGCTATTGCCCGCCCCACCACACGTGACCCTTTTGACCTAGGCCGAGACCCGGGCTGGTCAGAAACACGTCAACTTTGGAGGGTACGGACGTCATAAGCTGCGTAAGACCAAAAGGGTTAAGAGTACAAGTGTGGAGTTCCGGCGGAGAAGGCAGTTGGATGGTTTTGGCTGGGAATGGATCGGAAAGTGTCTTGTAAACGTCTTGGCATCAAGTCGACTCAAATTATACGTTCTGGCTGAGGCGGGAGAAGGCAGGAAGGGTCTCAAGAGCAAAGCCGGCCGCGGACAGAACCCTCTGTGCACCCCAGTCGCCAAGCGGTTGATCGCATGTCGTGACGGAAACGGCTGTCCAATCGACCCGGAAGCTGGCGGAAACGGGCTTACTGGGGCCCGGGTATCCGATCTCGCCATACCTTCGGTTCGCACCTACCCCCGCACAAATTTTAATCGTCAGTCCGTACCAGACCCTCAAAAGGGCCAAAACTTCACCGAAAAACAAGCGGATCATCGGTTTTTAAAGTTCGCCAAGGAGCGCAAAAACTGGACAGAGAAGGACTGGAAGCAAGTGCTGTGGTCGGATGAATCACCTTTTGAGTTATTTCACTCACCGAACCGGCAAAACGACCGCGTCTGGGCTGCTGATGCTACAGATGTCCCGGCCGTCCCAACCGTCAAGCATCCAGCGAAAGTGCACGTCTGGGGGATGATGAGCTCCCAGGCGGTGTCAAAACTGCACATGGTGTCTCAAAAGGTGACCATAAATGGAGACTACTATCGCCAGAACATTCTTGAAAAGGAGTGTCTCCGGCGATCAGCCGAAGGGCGAAACTGGCACGATATCTCCAGCGCGCTCTCGTGCCAGAGCAAGCGAAAACCATCTTTCATGCAAGATGGAGGCTCCCCCGCACACGGCCAGAAGACGCAAGACTGGTGTCGTGACAACCTGCCCTCCTTCTGGGCGCGAGATGTTTGGCCTGGGAACAGTCCAGACCTCAATCCCATTGAAAACCTCTGGGCGATTCTGCAGGAGAAGGTCAACGAGCTGCCCAGAGCCACCAGCGTCGAACAGCTCACCAGACAGCTCCAGAAGGCATGGGCTGAGATCTCGCCGGATGTGTTCACAACATGCGTGTCCGGGAAGCCGGGACGCATTCGCCAGTGCTCGCAACAAGGGGGGATACATACACAAAATAAAAGCTTCCACGTATCGCCCGTCTTTTCCTTCTAAGCCAGACGAGAAAATTGTTATGTTTCGCGTAAAATTTCTTTTCCACCTGTAATTATTCACTTTTGACCTTGACCCGCCACTGGATCTGACCTTGACCCGCCACTGGATCTGACCTTGACNTGAGCTGTACGACGCTGGTGGCTGTTGGCATCTCGTTGACCTTCTGCAGAATCGCCCAGAGGTTTTCAATGGGATTAAGGTCTGCCAATAGCCGCCAGCGTCGAACAGCTCACCAGACATCTCCAGAAGGCATGGGCTGAGATCTCGCCGGATGTGCTTTACAACATGCTGTCCGGAATGCCGGGACGCATTCGCCAGTGCATCGCAAACAAGGGGGGATACATACACAAATAAAAGCTTCACGCTATCGCCGTCTTTTCCTTCTAAGCAGACGAGAAAATGTATGTTCGCGTAATTTCTTTCCACCCTGTAGGCTGTTTTTAACCCGCTCACCAACGGGGGACGGATATCCGCCCCCCCCCCACAGGTTTTTAAGGACTAGCGGAAAAAATAGCGGCGCGTAGCGCCGCCAAATTTTGAACAGCTGTTTGTTCATGAATAATGCACCTTTTGTGATTTTTACTTCCTACTCTAAGTCACCGGTGCAGGGTGCATTAAATGACCCGACCTTAAGTCACATATTTGTAAGTTTGACATCTTGCCGAAGTCACAGTGAGGAGCCAAGCAATTTGAAACTCACAGTGTGTGACAAGGCATCAGGTATCTACAGTATGTATATCTCGGATTGTTTATATCGGTGACCTGGGGTCATGCCAATTTGTTTGACCTCTCATTATAAGGCTACGGAAGAAAACTGAAATGCGCACCAATCGAACAAAACCTTGCTAAATATGGTTAGTTTTCATCCGTATCACTATTTTGAAGCTAGGCAGAAGAATGTATGCTATATTTTTCTTCCATGACCTCTCTATAAGGTCAAATCCAATTTGCCCCTAGGTCATATGGTTTTTGTACAATAACCCATCTTCTAGGTATGGTAGAGTGCTGTGGTTTTCACCATTCTGCTTATCTTTTCGAACTCCATCGATTGTATAAAAGTTGACTTGACCATGACATGACCTTAGGTCAGGTCAGGTCAATATTTTGAGTTTGACCTAGCTAGATCATACGATACATGATTTGATGCGCCGTGATGTGAGAAACACGATGGTTAAAAAAGTCGCTGCCCTATCGTTTGTACTTAAAAAGTTATTATCAAAAACCTTTTTTAGTAACATTAAATATTTTACCTTTGCTGACCTCCGAAGCCTTTACTATTAAACCGATTACAAATATGATAAGATGTTGGCGAAATAGTGTTTCAAGTGCATTGCAGTTTTTTTCGGATCGCTCCTAGCTATGTTAGTTACTAAGCTAGCCCGGATTATGTGAAGCAATGCTCAATTTGCTCCAAATATGGGAAAATTTGACCTGTTTTGACCACTGGTGACCAGAAACTATCATGGGTAATGTACAGATACTAAACCCCAAGCCCAGCCCAGCCAAAGCCAATAAACACCAATGCCAGACCCAGACCAGACCCATGTCAAATTCAGTATTATTAGACTTTATGCCCATTGGGGGCCCATTCAGAAAGCAGATAATTATTTCACGCAAAATGTGCAACCATTTCCTAGCAATTTGACTGTTCATACTAGTAACGATAAATTCATATCAGCACCTGTGTGTTGCGTTGATTTGGATTATCAAAACACCTGTTGCGCGTCTAACATTATCATAATTGGATCACTTAGGATCAGACAGACTTAAAAATATTACTGCCCCTACTACTTATTAAATTTTTCTGTTGTCAGTCATATGCCAAAGTTTCTTTTGTTTAAGTGTCCTTATACATGATTAAACAAATATATTTACCTTGTTACACATTCTGGTGTCAAAATGTAAAAAAAAACGCCTTACGACATTGTGTAAAATTTCATATGCCATGCCCACCCATACCCATTGAAAAGTAAAAATATGCATATCGAACCAAAGACAATCGGAAGAATTCATGGGCACCCATGGAGTCCCACCCAGCCCATATGTCCCTGCTGGTGACCTAAAATTGACCTGATACAAAAAATAGTCTCAGTTAGTTCTGCTAGTACTCGTCATGGCCTACCTCTTGGCGTTTTCCGCTTATTGCAACAATGCTTAGTTTTCGAGATATCTGGGGGGAGGTTATCCACCCCACCCCCGTCGGTTCGAAGTTGGCTCAGACCCCCGTCGCACTAGCCACAAGCCCGATTTAGCCCGCCATAATCGATCGGAATGATTTCTTCAATTTCTATATGGAACATACAAGAAAATGTTCAGAATTGACCATGGACTAAGAATATGATAATAGTTTTTAGTGCCATCATACATGAGGTATAAACTGCACCGAAACACGGAACTTTGTACGAAGCTTACAGCAGGGAGTCCGCGGCTTTCGAAAACGATGTATGTTTACGATGTAATGACGAATGAGATAGAACAAAAGATTTAAAATGTGTATGTTTATAAGTTATAATTGAGCCTTGGATACACTGTGAAATCAAATTTAAAACTAAAAGTATGGGTTTTTCTGCTTTAAATGTCATTTTGTGTTGACACAACAAAAATGTCAGCAAAAACATTGAATAAAGTTTTATATTAGAGCTATCTAATGGAATAACACACGATTAACACGGAAGTAACGGACATTGTTAGCGACCCTCAATGTTGGCTTGCTGAAGCAAGTGCAAAACTTCCTTGCCCCAACATGGCCCCCGCACCCAACGGGTGATTGTATTATTTCTGCCGCCCGCCGCGCGCGCCAGCCGCTGCCGTGCTGTGAGAAGGGCGGGAAGGTGGGACCCCTGTTAACTTCCAAACCAAGCAACATAGAGCAAACACTGGTAAGAAACCAGCATTGTTGCCTGTCATTGTGAGGAATCTAACGTTATGCAATGTTTAGGTTAAGGATAACGGTGATCTTCACAGGTCAATGTAAATTACCTCAACTCGACCACTTCCAGTCAGTGACTGCCATGGAAGCCCAAACCTCAAGCCCAACCAAGCCGAAACCCATGAACATCAAGCCCATACTCAGACCAGACCCATTCAAGTTCATAATATTGATACCCATGCCCATTGGGGCCCATTCAGATAAGGCAGATAAATTTTTTCACAAAATTCGCAACCATTACCCTAGCATGTTGACTTTCATAATATTAATGATAAATAATATTAGGCACCTGTGTGTTGTTGCTGACGGGGAACTTATCGAACACTTTGCGGTCAACATTATCAGTATTGATCAGACCTAGGATCAGACATGGTAGCACAAATATTACTTTGCCCTTTGCTTACCACGATTTATTATTTTCATTAGTAATTGCCAAATTCTATTGTTTAAGGTGTCCGTATATCATAAAAAACATAATGTGTATACTGGGTTAACATCTGGTTGTCAAGTAAAAATAACTTTTAGCGAACATTGATTCCAAAATGCCATACCCATGCCCGCCCAGTACCCATGAAAAGTCAAAAAATGCATTACCCAACCCAGACATTAGAAGAAGTTGAGTGGGACACCCATGGTGCACACAGCCATATAGTCCCTCTTCCAGATTATAGCGATTTTGCGCTTGTGGGAAACATCAAAATTATAAAATTTGATAAATGAATAAAAGTCATATTCCTATACAATTTTTGCATCAAAATACTTAAATAATATTTATTTTTCTATCTGGGTCAAAAAAAGTAATAAAAAGGTCGATTTTCACAAAATGTCGTTTTGAGTTTGTGTACACTTAACCCGCCAGTTGGCTGTGGGGGGCGAAAAAAACGCCAACCCCCTCGGCGATTTTTCCAATAGCTCACAAACAAACAGCGCTCAATTAGCGCCAAATTTCAGGTACCTTATCCAAATCAATTTTGCGGCTTCATGCAAAAATAAAAAAAAATCGTTGATTTTTTTTCGATATATCGAATTTAGTGACGTCACTACACACCACTTTGACGAAAATATCTCAGCTAAGCTCTTAACAGGCTGAAATAGACCATTCCTTTAATCAAAAATGAAATTCAAAAACGTCAAAATGCTAGCAAATTGCAAATAGCTAGAAAATGCTTTCTCGGATTTTTTGAACCTTTTGGATTTGACCCCCCCCCCCCACCCAAAAAATACCACGAAATCAAACATTTTTAAAATTTCAAAATAACTGGAAGATATGTAAAAGAACCACATATGTTATTACCCAAAAAACCGAATTTTTAAAAGCCATATCTCATTTTGAATCACGTTCCCAAGTATGATTACCTCATTGACGTCATTTTAAAGTACGTTTGGGCTATCGACCAGATACAAAAACATAAATGTACCACTGTAGTTGCTTGAGACAAAACTGATGATATAAAGCTATTGCTATTTATATTGAATTTCCAAATTTGACCTCATATGACCTGACATTGACCTTATATCGGTCAATCTGCAAATTGCTACTATAATCGAATTATTTGTGTAGGGATAACCCATACAAACATGTGTCGAATGATCTCTTCAAATAGTGACCTAGTATGGACCTGACCTTGACCCTTGACCTTTGCTTATAATTTCATTTTTGTTTTATACGCTGAGATGCACTATACATTTTAAACACTTGTTCATGTTTCGTCTCAATATACGCTTATGGATGGAAGTATGGCTCAAAAACTAAAATAACTACCATTGTGACCTTTGACCTGACTGTGATGGCCGACATATTACCTTTTTTATACTTTCGGGTACGCTGAAGAGTGATCTCATTGAGAGCTTTCAATTGCCGTCTTGCGCGTCTCGCTGCGATTAATGGTTCGGGAGATAACGAGGGGGGGACATTTTTCGCCCCCCCATCCCCAGCCAATAGCGCTCGGCTGAGACCCCAGCCAATGCCGGGTTAAGGAGCCATCACTCAATAAAAAATGAAAAATAAATATCTGAAATTTGGTTTATATATTTTTCATACCCAGTGCTTTCACAAATATTTCGTTATTTTATTTTATTTAGAAATCTTGATTTTGTAGAATTTTTTCCTACAAATATAATTGTATTATATTTTTGGGGTGAACAAATAAAATGTGAAAATCCGAGATTACCAGTTTGAAGAAAATGCAGTTTTCTATCTTGCGTCATACTGCTTTTTTTCAACAAATGTGATCGCGTCTCCAGTCATGCCGCCTGACCTGCGCTTCTCTTCGTCTGCGCCGAAAACAGACATATTTAGGTCCCAGTGCAAGCTGGGCCAAATTTCAATTTAAGAAATACGATAATTATATATTAGTGCGTTATTTACAACGGATTAATCTGATGCTGATTGAAACACGTTCTGCCGTGTTTATTGGCATTGCCGTGTTGATTGGAACACGTTCTGCCGTGTATTCTGAGCTCGCCGGCCGGTGAGATCGCCAAACACTAATGATTCCGCATGAGTCCAATTACAGTGACGCTGCCCCCGAGCACGGCGCGTGTGCTGAGCGGCGTGTTGTTGTTACCATCCGTGGCTGTTGTTACCGTTACCATCCGTGGTGGTATCACATTGAACTCGCCCCCGAGTTCCCAGCGTGAATCATTATATAGCAACACGCTGCAATATCGACTGCAGTCAGCATGGAAAGGCGAGGACAGAGCTGGTCAATATGCGACTCCGAAGACAAATGCTAATGATAACAATGCATATTAACCCTCGCCCGGGTTGGGCAAATTCACTGCGTGCCTGGGTAGAGGGGTTGGTACTAACCCCTGGCGTTTCGCCCCAAATTGCGATATATTTTTTATTAAAAAACGAGCGTGTTGGTTGCGACGAGAGGATTCCATTGACACATGATTGTATATCCTGGAACGATAGGTGACCTCTGAGGTCATGACAAAGACCGAAATGTCACAAATCGTAAATGTGTGAAAATTGAATATTGATCGAGCCAACATGGTAAAGGAACATCTTATTATGTTTAATACATGCCAAATTGGAAATCAGCGTAGCAAAATGACCTAAAAACGGACAAATTTAAAAAGGTCATGTCAGGTCATCCGAGGTCAGCGACCTCGGTTGACCGTAAGAAGCACATGACCCAAGCGAAACATATACTTATGTCAAATGGCTCAAAAATTTCAAATCATAGTTAAAAACTGTTATTAAAGCGGCCAGAAGCTAAAAAAGTCATCGGAGGTCATCGGATGTAACGGACCTCGGTTGACCTCAGAAAACATCAGTCGAGGCTACATTCTCAGACGAAGACACACTTGTCACCTTGAAACACCTTTGTATTTGCTGCTGAACGTCAAGCACTCGGAAACAAAACATGTAACAAGGATCGATACTACGGAACGCAAGTTTCGCCTGACATGATTATTAGAAACAGGACAAAGGTCATTATGGTGTGTCAAACGCGGTCTTAGCGACCGGCGGCCGGCCACCCGGGCGGGACCGCCGCCAAAGGGAATTCGACCGTTTATGTCAGTTTTAGTTGATTGTACATCAACTATGTGATTATCAATATGTTCTCTGAATCAAGAAAAAAACAGTTTTTGAGGAAATACAACGTGCTGCTCTATGGTTCTATCGTTTGGAACAGTGCCCGGTGTTTTTTTAGTTATATTCGACATGGTTACTCATAGTTTTTACGTGTAAATCCGCTGTAACTTTGTTCTCTAAGTGGGACCCATCGATATTTAATTCGATATAGGGCAACAATATTTGAGTTATCAGATATTTCTATGGCTCCACAAAGCGATACCAATAACATTTCTTATATATAGGTACGTTGCACTCCGTTCCAACTGTGCCTGCGTTTAGCGTTGAATACAAAATCGTGACATAACAATGTTGAAACGAGCTGCATGATGCCTCAACCTTGACGAGCATTAATTTGACTACCATTTTCGGGGCGGCGCTCTGGGCCCTTGAGACTAGGTAGGCAAGGCAACATTATTTTTATAACAAACATCGATAATCATTATAATTTAACATTCTATATCGATAATATTTTAATATAAATAGGAGCATTTCGATAATACTTCATAATATACCTAGGTGGCTAGAAGGCTGGCAGTTTCCATACCAATCTCCACTACTTCAACTAACCCATTTCCACACATAGCTATAGCGTTGCTAAGGCCAGTTCTAGGCAGTTGCGAGTAGGCAAGGCGACATTATATGCAAAATATCGATAATCAATACATACTTCACATCTCATATCGGATATATTTCTACATAGGCGCATCGATAAGCTTCATAATATAGGCGGCTAGAAGCTGCAGTTTCAAACCCATCCTCCAACGCCAACCAACAGGGAATATCATGGGCTGGTGCCCCATGGGTGCCCACTCAGTTTTCCAACTGTCTAGGGTTTGGTTGCTTTTTTTAGATTTTCATGGGTACTGGCGGGCATGGGTATTGCAATTTTGAATAATGTCGCTAAGAGTTTATTTTTTACTTGACACCAGAATTTCACCAGGTAAATATGTCCTTTTTTATAATGGTATTGGACACTTAAACAATACACTTTGGCAATTCTATTGACAGCAATAAATTCGTGGTAAGTAATAGGGCAGTAATATTTTTAAACATGTCTGATCTAGGCCTGATCCTAAGGCATGATCCAATATGAATAATGTTGACCACAAAGTGTTCGATAAGTTAAATCAAGCAGCACACACAGGTGTTTTTACATATTATTTCTCGTTAATTATATGAAAAGTCACATGCTAGGGTTAATGGGTATGGCAAATTTTTGTGAAATAATTATCTGCCTTAATCCCGAATGGGCCCAATGGCATTTCGGGGGAGGTGGTTATCTATATTATGAATTTGAATGTGTCTGGTCTGGGTCTGGGATGGTGTTCATGGTTTATGGCTGGGTTGAGCTTGGGCTTGGGCCATGAATAGGTCTCTGCTAACCAACCCATTCTTCCACACATAGCTAATGGGGTTTATAACGGCTCGGCTATACACTATAGCAGTAGGTTAGCCACTCCTAATTTAACGAATTTCCTCCGGGATGAAAGCTTCCTACGCCAAAAAGGCACGTAGCACTGAGCCGGGGGATTACACGGATTCTTGCTGTGGTTGTAGCACGGAAATACAGTCGTTTTTCTAAATGATGACTCATTCAAAAAGTGTGTTTTTATTATATAACCTTGACCCCTATGCAGCCCAAGCTAGTGCGGGCCATAAAATAACATTGGTATTACATTCATATTTCATTTTCTGAAGTATATTGCGCTTGAAAAGGTGTGTTCTTCTTGAATTTTCTAGTCTAATTTTGCCGACCCTTACAGCTACTATCTACCAGCAGGTCCCTATAGATTTATACACAGGCTGGTCGAGAATCTAATAGGACGTGGTAGGCAAGCTTAGGCAAGGTTTTTCTTACATTTGTGCTCAATTTATGGTTTCGAATACAATTTTCTTTGAAAATTTGCTGAAAAATAGGCTTATTCTGATTGCAAGGAATCATATAAAACAAAGTTTTAAAAAAAAAAATGAAAAGCAGGGGATATAAATATCGATATTGGGAGATAGCTACCGGACTGGGTAGGCATTGCCTACCTTGCCTACATGGGAGAACCGCCCCTGACCCTCTGGATATGTTTGGCGGCAGTGAATCGTTAAAATGCATTATAAGCTTTGTCATGATTGTTTATTTGGTCACCAGGTGGCATTCCACAGCTAAACCCTCACCCGTGCAGCGTCCGCCTACTGTGTGAATTGTGATCGTGCCGGCAGTTGGTAGGAACCGCTGGCGTTTCGTCCCTGATTGAGCTGGAGCCTCGATTACAAAACCAGCGTGTTTCATTTGAATGACGATATCACGGAATGAAGTCATCTTATTTGAAGGATGATATCAGTGTCTAGTGGGCAGTGGGACAGTATAAACTAATACCGGGTTCAGCTTAGCCGTAACCAAGGTTACTAGGCCATAAGGTTTATGATATCCAGTGTCTAGGTGGGCAGTGGGACAGTATATAACTAATACCGGGTTCAGCTTAGCCCGTAACCAAGGTTACTAAGCATAAGGTTATGATATCAGTGTCTAAGTGGGCAGTTTGGGACAGTAATAACTAGGTACCGGGGTTCAGGTTAAGCCGTAACCAAGGTTCTTAGAGGCATAGGTGTAGGCAGATCATGACGTCCTGATAATCTGAAGCCTTGGTTGCAATAATAGTTCGACATGGCTGCACTTTGCCTTGGCCTAGCCGCCACAGCCTGGCATCACAACCACAAACCACAACTCCCAAATGTCAATTTGGCTTGGCCGTTGGCCAGCCGTGAGATTTTTTGTTAAATTCACATTACGTGTTATTTCAGTCTACTGAATATGGCAACATGCCAGGGCTTCTTTCTAACCATGATTAGTTTGATAGATTGATGCAAAAAAAAAAATAAACAGATAGACTAGGTGCAGCACAGCCGTAGCCACAGCCATGAACCTGAGATTTTCCAGTCCGGCCCACCCATTAGCCATGGGATTCGCCAGCCATGGGATAGCCGCCCATGTAAGAACGGTCTAGGTTGCCTATATAGGGCCAAGTGGCACTAATGGGGCTGAAGAGGATTTTTGAATGAGACTATATGACCAAACTGACCCGTTTTCTGGAATCTGCACATCTCCACGAATCTAAAAAGGTAAGACAAACCAACATTTTTGCAATAGGGGCGTCAGGGGGCCATAAAAAAACACAGTTCCCCGTTGGCTCTTATGTTGAAGGCCACGGGCCGGGACTTTGGTGACGTCCAGGAGGGACGTCACCAAAGGTCTAGGAGGGCCCTTTCAAACGAACTAAGAGACCTCTGAGACCAACAAAAGGCGCACTCAGATTTGGACAATACCGTCTGGATCAGCTGCAGTCTTCAGACTAGCTAGGCCCTCCTAGACTGGCCCAGGGACTCTCAACCGTCTACACAGCTCTGAGGCTTAACTATAAAATAACCCTCTTGCACAACCGAGGGCCTTCTCAGGTCGGTCGAGTATTGTGTGACCGTCGGGACTATACTTTGACAAGCTTCTCGGGTAGGTTCCTGTGAATCTTCTCAGACGGCCGAGTAACATATGACAGTCACTGAGGGTATAGGACCCAGGGCACTGCGTAAAAGGCTTGAGCAATGCCTCTTTCTGGCCAGTTGAAATACCATATGAAGACCCACCCATGGCTTCTTAAGGCATCTTAGGCTGACCATATGAAGGGCCGACAGTCTCAAAAAGGTCCTGACGCTAGGAGAATGCTTTGCCCCCCCCAACCCGCCTGAAACTACCAATCCGACCCGCCATGGTCGAAGCAAAGTTTCGAAAAAGCGCCAAGCGATCAGTTCAGCATCAAAATCAAAGCCTGGCGGCCCATACAAACATGCCACGTAAACTGTCAGGAGATGGATAAAGCGAAATTGCCTAATTGTCAGAAACACTAGGCTGGAATGGGTATTTTTCCGCCTAAAACCTAAACAGTGGTATGTATTAGCAAGTTTACCTCGAGTCTATTCCTAGTTATTTATACATCATTTTCTTTTATTCTGCGCTCAATTGAAGTTTTATTTATTTCGCGAAATGAGTTTGCGTTTTTATACATACACGATGAAATTTATCTGCCCCCCCCAGTGACCCGATTTCGCTCGACACTGGGGGGCTTGGCGGCTTCATGGGGGGGGGCTGCAGCCCCCCCCCCCGTTAACACTGTTAGAGGAGGACCCTGGGGGACGGTGTCGCCCCGTTCCCCACCCCCCTGTGGCGACGCCCTGGCTGAGGAGCAAATGAGGAATTTTGTTCGTGGGGCGTGCGCCCCCCCCCCCTGAGCAAAATCCTGCTTCGTGCCTGTGATGAACTCACTGATAGTGATGAGTGATTGTGTCTTGTATATTTTACAGGACACAATCATTTGTCACTGTCAATGAGGTCATGGTTTGGACCATAGTATATGGTATATGGACAAGATATACCAAATTTGGCGACTCTAGGCGCAGCTGTTTTTTCGTCATCTTGATAAAACCGCAGGGGTAATGGGATCCACTTGTATCTCATATCCAACTTTTGGATCCAAGCTCATGTCTGGTGTCTTGGCGCATTCTCACCTGAGCTGCCAGTTAGTGGCGCCATCTGCTCTGGCCTGTTTTGCAGGCACGTCCGCGACGCTAGCGACATCTGACCCGGGAACCGAAGTGGAGCGAAAATGCTGTATGCAGCGTTGGAGGGATAGTGCCAACCTCGGAGAAATTTCTATTCTAAAGCAGCTTAAATGGAGCTGGGAATTAATAAATAATGTAATGCTCTTGCTCAAACTTGCCGCAAAGGCAATGTATCGGCAAAAGCATTTTCTTTTTTTTCTGACTCATATTTGTTGGCTGATTCATAGGGTAACCCAAGGGGGGAAAAGGGGCAATTACCCACCCCCCTCCCCCCCCCCCCGAGGGTCC
The DNA here is from genome assembly GCA_014673585.1 of Semibalanus balanoides. Lineage (NCBI taxonomy): Eukaryota > Metazoa > Arthropoda > Thecostraca > Balanomorpha > Balanidae > Semibalanus > Semibalanus balanoides. Next base: position 41,983 of record VOPJ01005549.1, read on the forward strand.
GTGCGTGTCCCCCTGGCCAATGGCCTCCCTTTGGAAATAGGGCCCGATAGGCCCAATTTTCTCTCTAAAGACCACGAGAAGCGAGGTCTTTAGAGTGTTTAGAGCACATCAGAGGCTCTTCAGAAGTTCCTCAGAGGTTTGTGTGGTCAGAGTACCGTAAGACGGTCAGAGTGCCACCTCAAGCGGCCAGAGTGTCTTCTAAGGTGGCAAGAGGGCCCCCTCAGGCGGTCAAAGTCATAGGCGTACCAAGGGGGGCAAAAGGGTAATTGCTCCCCTGAAGGTCTGAGCGTGCCCAATGCCCCCTTGACCCATGTGCCTCCCTTGGAATAAGGGCCTGAAGGGCCCTATTTCCAATCTAAAGACGACGCAAATCGTGGTCGTTAATGAATTCAGAGCACTTCAGAGGTTTTATAGGTCATAGTGCCCCTCAGGCGGCTCTAGGGTTTCATGGATGCAGAGCAACCAAGGCCTTTGGAGCATCAACTGTACCTCACACATTTGGCTAGTGCGGCCAG